>QLON01002464.1:0-29996 GCA_003313675.1 Termitomyces heimii | reverse complement strand
TCGCCGTGGGCAAGGTGCCCGCGCCCGCTGGGCTGCTCACCTGGAGTTTGAACCAGGTTCCAAAGATATCCTTGGGCAGCTAATTGTTTCTCCGCGAGGAAATGCCTTTACGCACGTGTGTGGGGCTCGCAGCCTGGGGTGGTGTTTACCCTACCCCGTCTCTAGATACCGGCCTACTACCCACTAAAACCCCGCTTTGTGCACTTGCCGTTGTGCTCATTAGAACTCTTAAGTCGATTATTCCGGTGTCCTCCCAGGTCTCCTCAACTAGGAGCTGGGGGATGGCCTTCTTAGCCAGTTTCCTATCTGTCATCTTGACGTCCAGGTTTGCCCTGTTCAGGATGGCGCTATTCCACCTGTTCAGTACTTCCATAACCGAATGCTGACTGCCATCCTTGCTTATTACCCTTTCACAGCGTAGGGACCATATAAAGTTTGCTGCTTCTAGCATTAGGATTTTATGTAGTCGCGATAGTCCTTGTGAGTGGTAACCATCGCTGTCCTTAATATTCATTTTTGCGCTACCCAGGATTTTGGCTACATTGGGTTTAGGCAGCGCCTTTCCGGTTTTATTCCTCCAAATGTTGCTTACGCTGTCCCATACAAGCTCTTGCCCTATCGCGGAGCATTCGGAGATGATATGGTTCAGGGAGTCCTCGACATTGTCGTGTGTACATTTATGTCTGCTTTGTAGTTCTGGGGTCATTGATGGTCTGTTCCAGTATGAACCAACCTTGTACGCATCATGTAGGCATTTCCATAGGAAGATTCTCATAGGTTTTGACAGGTCTTTATCACGTAGGCTCATCCAAACCTGTTTGTCGCTAGTGCTACCTTTGTTCGCTCTGCTTATTTCACGTTTCACTTCCCCCATCATTTTGGTAGTTCTTGTTCTGGGTGGGGTCATCATGCCCGTTCTTATGATTCTATACGCTATGGCTTGCGTAATTTTTGATAGCTTAGCTCCTGTGAGGTGTAGTTCTGTTGGGATTGGGGGGAGGATCATTATATCATCTTTTTTGAGTGCGGCATCCACTATCGATTTTGCCGTCAATTCTTCCTTGGATTGTGGAAGGTCTTTAAGGTCTTGGAAGAATATTGGCTTTGTATGCATTCTTAGTCGACTTATCACAGTTCTAAGCAGACCTGCATTCTGCATACCAATGAAGCCCTT
This sequence comes from Termitomyces heimii, assembly GCA_003313675.1. Lineage (NCBI taxonomy): Eukaryota > Fungi > Basidiomycota > Agaricomycetes > Agaricales > Lyophyllaceae > Termitomyces > Termitomyces heimii. The sequence goes on along the minus strand of QLON01002464.1, from coordinate 28,822 downwards.
ATCTTCGATTTCCTGTATGTTCTCAGTCAGCGCAATGAGGTCCTTTTGGGAGCGTATGTCGAACGTCAAGGGTGTGTGTATGCCAGCCTTCATAGAGGCAAGGATTATCGCCAGTAGGTTGCCTCCTCCACGTTCCTGGCTTATGCTGCTCCACTTCCTCCCCGTATTCTGGCCTTCTTTATTCTTAAACACCACTCCCACTCCAATGTACTCTTCTGTTGACGTTTTCGCTAGTTTGCATCTGCTCTTGACAACAGCTGTCATCGGTTCATTTTCTGTGACCGTTGGTCTTGCAAAGTAGGTCGAGTTGATTACTGGGCCTGTTGTGAATATTCTAAAGATGTCAGCCAGGGGGCCCTCCGTCGTTATCCGGGGGTCAAAGGCAATCTTATTAGGGTTGGTCCTCATTCCTTCCTGGTCTCTTATCTCGTTGTCTCTTATCTCGTTAAGCCTGTCATCTGGTTGCCTGGCCCTGGGGTCCCATTTAGTCGGTAATGTATCCAACATCTCTTTCACTCTGCTTATACAAAAGTGTGGGTGCATGCACCCCATCTCCTTTTCTAATTCCATGCACGTTTTGCACTCGCACTCTTCCGAGCTGCGGTGGCTGATATCCATCCGTGTTCCTGCTAGCCTTTCTGCTTCCCCCACTAGGAGGACTTTGTGTTTTGTCTTCAAGCACTCTGCCACTTTACCGTGGTTCATCTTTCTCAACTTGGGGCTTGCGGCCACATGATACCAGACTGGCATTTCTCTAAGTATTTTGCGACTGAAGGCCAGTCCCTCAGGTCTGACGTTGAACTCGGTAAATGATTTGAACAGGCTGGCTATGTCTGGGCTTGTTTTCCCACGTACTGTTGTTTTTGTTTTCCATGTTTGTAGGAATGGAGATAACTTGATCCTATTATCCACGTTGACTTCGGAGCATGGTGTATTTTCCGCCATGAGAGCATCTGCCACTAATGCCCATAGAGGGCGCTCGTTGCCGAAACTGAGGTATGATTTCAGCCACATTATGTTTATGGCCTTGTTTCTTGTTCTTATATCTACTAAGGCTCTTCCACCTCTTTCAAGGGGTTCGGACACTGTTTGTTCATTTACCAGCGGGTTCTTGCCAGCCCAAAGGAAGTTCACGGCTCTCTTTGCCAGTGATCTTTCTATCCTTGGCGACATGCCCTGTACTTGCGCTAGGTACTGAGACATCCCAGCAATTACCATCTGGGCGATGAGGCGCCTGCCTTCCATGGTGGGATTACTCTTCTCCCAGTTTGCAAGAGCCTTATCAATCTTTTCAAGGACGTTTGTCCACGGGGCATCGAGGTTCGCATCGTTCCCAAACCATGCTCCTAAAATACGTATTAGTGTTCCCTCCTCAGCTATTCTTATATGCCCTGGGATTTCACGGCTGTTAGGCCTAGTCTTCCTTTCTCTAATTACTTGTTGTCTGAATTCTAGTGTACCTATTGGGATAATCTCAGTTTTATTCGTGTTAAAGTTTGCACCAGAAGCAATACACCAGTCGTCTAGGATTAGGTTCAGGTCCTCAAGGTCATCATCCTCCGATAGGAAGGTGGTCGTGTCATCCGCAAAGAGGTTTGCTATTAGTTTTTCTGCTTGTCCTGGGATTGTATACCCCTGGAGGGTAGAATCTCGCAGGGTAGCTGCCAGGGGCTCAATGGCTAGATCGAATAGAAGGCAGGATAGTGGGTCGCCTTGTCTGACCCCTCTCGTTATTTTCCATGGAGAACTCAAGATTCCGTTAACCATAATCCTGGTTTCTGCGTTTTGGTAGAGGGCTTTGACTGTTTTGATGAATGTGGGTGGGATCCCAAAGGTGTTGAGGGTTCTCCACAGGTAGTCGTGCTCAATCCTATCGTAAGCTTTCTCCTGGTCAAGAGCCACTATTAGCCCGTTTTGTTCCTTAGCTTCCGCATATTGGATCATCAAACGTATTAACTTTATTTGGTCGGTTATCCTTCTCCCTGGGATGAATCCTGCTTGACTGTGGTGTACAAGGTCTTTAATGGCATGGGAGAGGCGGGTGGATAATGCTTTTGTAAAGATTTTATAGTCGGTGTTGAGGCATGTAATGGGTCTATAATTTGCAATGTCCGTGCGTTCGTTCTTTTTGTACAGGGGGCACATCCACCCTTCTGCAAAGGTGGACTCCTCGATTATACCAAATCTTTGGATATCCTCACACACCAAGGTTAACAATTTCACTATGTTACATAACTTTTTCTGCGATCCTCCACTCTGGTTATGTCGGGCATCGTTAACGAACTGATTGTGGAAAGACTTCCAGAACTCATAGGGGATACCGTCTGGGCCAGGGGCCGAGCTGTTGTTGGAGAGTTTGAGAGCCGTAATCATCTCTTTTGTGTCGACTATAGCGCCTAAATCCTCCTTCTGTTTTATTGTAGTGCATGCTTTGACAGCATTTAGCACCTTGAGTGTTTTTTCCTCTTTCATAGTTTCCACGACCTGCCTACACTTATATTGGAGGTTATCGTGGTATTGCATCGCTAGCTCCGCCATCTTAGTGGAGTTGTTCTCGTAGATGGGCTCATTCTCATTGGGGTTACTCTTCCTCAAGGCATATATCATATCTCGCGGACGTGCCTGTTTGCTCGAAGCAGTCCAAAATTTGCACATAGTTTCACCTTCCATCCTGTTCTTCATGGCTATTTTCTCCCTTTTCACTATATGGTACTTCTTTTCATGCGATTCCATTTCTTTCTCTATCCCCTTAACTTCTGCTCTCCTTTCCACATCATCCAGGTTGGGATTCTTGAGAGCCCGTTCCAGCCTCATTTCAATCGCTTTCTTCTCTGAAATGTATTTCGGGACTATGATTTTATCCCTGTTTTTGGCGAAGGCGAGAAGATCTGCTTTCCAGCTTTCATATATCTTCTGTGGGTTTAAGTCAGGGGACCTTCTATTGTTCACTTCATTGATGGTTCTCAGAGCTTCCTCTCCTGAGTCTATGACTTTCTTTCTAAACTTCGTGTCTCTTATTATGTGGCCTTTCAGGGTCCATCTACCCCTGCCCACTGTTGGGGCATCGGCATGTGCGACCTGGACCATCGTGAGTTTGTGATCTGTTCCTGGAATTCCTGTTGGGGAGATCGACCATTCGCGGGAAGATATCACCAGTGGGTCTGTCATGTAGATCCGGTCTATTCTGGACATGGATGTGGTGGCATCTTGGATGAAAGTGAATGCTCTGTCTGTTGGGAAGGCATTTCTCCATGCATCTCTTAAGAACAGTGTACGTTTCAATTGGTCAAGTTCATCCGTTGCCCTTTCAGGGTCGTTTCTTGCTGGGGATCTATCTTGCGCGTCCTCTACCATGTTGCAGTCACCTGCCATTAAGTCGACCTTGACATTTGGGTTTGCTATAAAGAAGTTCTTTAGGTCAGACCAGAATTGACCATTTTCATCTCCGTTGCTTTCCGTTACATTTGGGGCATATACCGTGAGTATGTTTATTACTTCACTACGGTGCCAGTTCACACTGACCAAGATTGCTCGGCCCGGAATTATTACCGTCATCATCGAGTTCTGCACATTCACTAAGTTCCTGTTGAGGACAACTGCTACTCCTCCTTTTCCTGTAGGGTTCTCTGGGTCGTGGGAGTGGTGTATCTTCAGTCGTCTCCCAAAGAGCTTCTCTATTTCATCTTTCCTTTCATCTGTTAGGTGTGTTTCCTGGACCATAAGAATGCCTAACTTTTTGTCCCTAACTAATTGGTTGACATGGTACCACTTGTTCTCCGATCTGGTGCCTCCTGATCTGTAGCCTCTTATGTTCAGTGTGCCAATCCTTATCGCCGCTCTGGTGTGTTTGGGGTTCCTTCCTCCTAGGCGGGGTGGATCGGGGGGCTGCGTTTGATCATACAGGGCCGTTTGATTGTGGTGGATTTGGATTCGTCCTGGCAGTTGTGTTGCCATGTCAGCCATGGGGGGTCTCTCCTCTCTATCAGAAGGGGATTCGCCATCTTGTACTCTGTCAGTAATGCCCCATGATTGACTGCTGCCTTGCGGCAGGGAAGGACTTCTTTCTGCTCCGTTCTGTTCACGTCGTTCTGGGGTATCCAGGTCCCCATTAACCTGTGCCTGTGGGGCATTGCTGCTAGTGTGGGTATCTAACGTAGATCGGTATTCCTGAGAGGGGTCGAGATGTGAGGGATCATCATCTCGTTGGGTCTGAGGATCATGATCTATCATAGTCGTACTGCGCGGGGAGTAAACCGCACTATTGGATCCACCTCCGTACTCCCCATACTTGGTGTGTAGGGCCTGAGTGGTGGCCGGCTCACTTGGCTCTCCATGTATGGGGAGGCATAAACCATTGTCAGATGTAGTTAAAACGTGGGATATATAATTTGTGTAAGGTGTGGTTGCTAAGACTTACCGAGTGGCCAACCATGCCAGCTCGGGGTGAATACATTTCCCAAGTATTCAGGGGGGACGTTGCGTCGAGGCTTCCAAACACTTAGTGGGTTCGGTGCTTGGTGACCTCTTGGCTTAAGCAGGACTGCTGCACGGCACCTTCCTCTAATTTTTATAGACTGCCGTTTTTGTCTTTCGACTAGGGTCTGTGACCTACATGTACCTTTAACGGCCAATATATTTCAGTCATTTTCCCAGGTGGTGAGGGACATCCACACTCAACGAGACCCACTCGTTGAGTATGGTATCGCACTTAGTATTGACATTGTCAACTATTGGACTTGAATTACATGTCAAAACATGAAGGGGAGCAGTGTAGTACGGTCGTGCAGTTTGCTTGGGCACGGTAGGGGTTCGAGCTAAAACCATTGGCCTCTAAAACCTCGGCGGCCAAAAGGTCTGCCACCCCTAATCCCCCTACCTCTTCCTCTTCCCCTAAACGTGTTATACTCGTCGTTGCTTGCTAGAGACTCGTCTCCGTAGGCTCTTGAAGCAGCCTGGCTTTGCTGAGATGTGGGGGGTTTGTATCCTAGCCATCCAGGAAGTTCGGTGAAGGGGCAGTTTAACATGTCGTGGTCTATTGATTTGCAGTTTACGCATAGTAAAGTGTCCTTGCCGCGGAGAGGGATACCAAAACCTGCAGTTGCGGAGGGGAAGGTGCATAGTCTCATCAGCTGAATGAGCTTGACGTGATCCTCATCCGACAGGTACGAGTGGTGGAGGAAGACATTCCACCCTCTGAAATCTCCTCCACTTGCGTTACTCCTTTTTACGTCAATAAACTTCGTAGAGATATTATTCAGGATGTCATTCGTTACCCTGTCCTTGAGCTTCGGTGCGCACTCGGCGATGTGCTTCATCACTGCCTCCGAATCACGGATGCAGGATTTTACAAGGTCTGTGACAGCTATTTGTGCATCCATGGAGTTGTTGAAGGTGAGACCGTAAATGGTTAAGACAAAGGTAGGGCGCTGGTCTTTAAAGGGTTTGAAAATGACCGTAATATCCTTGGTGGAGACAATTTCCAGGTTGGTCAGATGGTCTACTTGAGCCGTCGTGAGGCCCGACACGAGCATATGGTATGGGGTGGGGAACCGGTCTGAGTCGATACGCCGCTCCTGCTGGGGGAAAGATACCCCTAATAAGACATCATTTTCTACCTGGACCAGGCCCTTGATTATCGCGCGTGTTTTATCAACTGTGTTTAAGCTATTGTGTTCGTATTTGCCCCGGAAGGTTCTCGCCCAGAGTTTGCCCGATGTGACCTTATTCCATGCAACTACTTGCGGCAGGGATACGTTGTCGAATGGGTTAGAATCTAGGTGGATTTTTGGCCACCCACCATTCGGGGTTGCCGTCCTTTGGAGACCCGCCGAGTTCGTAACAATATTATCTTCCGACTTTACATCCCGATGGATTCCGTTCCCTTGGGACCTTTTGTTGCGGGCTGTGAGGGCCGGGGAGGAAAGGGGGTCAGTGATAGGGTTCCTTTGTGCACCTATATTCATGGAGGTCATTGGGGTAGATCTCCTCGTGAGTGGGCTAGTATCAGGGATAGTAAACCTAAAGGGGGTGCTTGTGACCTTGGTGTTCTGTGGAGGGTCGTTGAGAAGGCCATCCCATTCGCTGTCGGCTACTGCCGTGGCACTCTGGTTTCTGAACTCCTCGTCAATCTCCATCGAGTCTCCAGCAGCCTGCGTAGTCCTAGCACTTCGGGACACGTTTGCACCATCTTCGGTGGAGGCGTGGTTGTTCAATCTTTGTTGGGGGTTCGTTGGAGTCGACGGAGGACTTGATCCGTCTAGCTCATTGATGTTGTCGTTGGTCTGGGCACTAGGGAGCGTAAGCATGTGGCTCATGTGGCCCTCTGGCTGTTCGTTGGGGCGTCCCAGAGAGCCTATTGGGGGGTCCGCTTCGGACGTGTGCCTCTTCGGCATCCTGTCTTTCATAGGGCTTGGTGGCTGCGCCCGTTTCTGGTGTTCAGACCCCTTAGGTTTACTTTTCCCGAAGACCAGTCTTACCTTCCCAGTGCTCAGCTGGGAGGGGGCTTTGTCAACAACCTGGGCTGTTCCAAGGGGTGAGGTGGAATAGGCTTCGCAATCACCTAGGTTGTCCGTCTCTCCGGTATCGCTTGTCTCCTTTGGCCCTTTCGTGGGGTCAGTTAGCTCGCTGTTTGGGGCAACGGAGTATTCAGCGTTCATGTCAGGTATTAGGTCAAGAGAGTTATTTGGGTGTGGTTTGATTTAGTGGGGTGGTTTGGTCGACTGAAATGTTTGCCGGGCTGTTGAAATTTTCAGCGCCCACTCATTCGTGTAATGAAAAAAAAATTTTTATTTTGTGCCCCTGAGGGTGTCATGGGCCACCCTCTGCTGTACGTTACATGAGGGCTGGTGGTGACCTATTATTTTGCGTTGACCTTTGAACGCACTTTCAGCCTTACCCTAGGGGGGACGTGTTAGTATTCTGACGGTTGGGCGTGAAATCCTCCCGGGTGGACACCGGGATGTGTCGCTACGTCAAGCTCTTGCTGCTCGGCGAGGGAAAAGTTGTGGGGGGGCATTGACGACACCTTTCGGTGTTCTGTACCTTTCGGTACTGCGACACCTTTCGGTGCATCCCCCGTTGGGGGGACACAGTTCAGCGTTAGCTGCCTGTTTGCTCTTTGGTTTGTTTAAGTTTGTAGGTACCACATGGTGGTTACCGGTCAAGAAGACCGTCACATAATCTATCTCGAATAGAGAATCTTCTTCATTGATTACATGCAGCGAATGATTGCCCGGGCCCAGACTGTTGCCATAGTAAAGCAATGTCTGTGTAACATAAGTCGGCTCCGTGGCCACGAGAGTCTTTGGTGATTGGGCATCTAGCTGAACTGTATATACCCCGTTATTTGGACCGACAGAACCATAGAGAGAAATAGCGTCGCCTTCCATAGGAAAGTCGAATGAGCAATACGCAGTATAACATCTGTCAAGTACTTGCCCTAGTATTGACGTGTTGAAGGTTCCGTACGTTGGTCAAGTACAATTACTCACCGAAAAAGTCAGATTGAACGCAGACCCCAAAGTTGACGTTGAACTAAATTAGGGAATGAAGGATAGTTTTGATTTTCTGCAATGCACACGTACTGTCCACTGTTATCATGGAAGTTTTCTAATCGTGACGATGACTTTGACCATGATCCTTGATAATTGAATGAAGGGTCTATGTCATCCAAAACCAGTCGAGACAAGGTGCCATTTTTATTTGAGTCAACAACCGCAGTCCATATAATCTAAATGGATCAAACCATGCTGTTCTAGTCACATACAGACGAATTACTCTGCTCACATAATCAATATAAAGGCTTCCAGGGCTTTTATTTGACATTGTAATCGTGTGTACCGTGGGTGATAAAGGCCGAGAGGTGTAGATGGGCACACCGTACTGGATTGAAGAAGTCTGGCCGGTCCAGGTGACACGACCCACGATGCCATCGACGTCTATAGTGTAATTTCCGGTTTCAGGGCTCTTGACACCATAGATAACCAATTCGACTCCTTCAAAGACAAAGGATATCGTTGCACCAGACGCTTGGGTAACCATCCACGTGTTAGAATAGAAACTATAGAGCGTTGGAGCGTAGGAAAAGTTAACAACAACGAGACTGACTTGATCGCTTCAGTGGTGTCCGTACTACTATTATGCTGAGTCCATGCGTCTAACGGTTGGTATGTTATGAGCGGGTTACCGTCGTCGATAGTCAGAACTAGTCCTGACATTGGGTGCGAAGTAAAATAGGACATAGAGACACATCCGCGACCCTTAATATGCAATGATCTTCCGAAGTCTGTGCCCGATATGGGTCTGTCAAGGGGCTTGATGATCAACTGAAAAGTGCTCCTTGTTATCCATCATATAGGCAGACACAGAATTTCTCATGCCAATATTTGATGTACTCCATGGCAGATGGAAACACAGCCGGGATTAAAATGCACAGAAAATATCATTTTTTACATGCTTCGTCATCGCTAGGAAAGACCACCAGAAGAAACGGCAAAGATGCGAAAGCAACGACAGTGATGCCTATGTATACGATCAGAACTGAATGCTCTATTGTGAAAAAGAAACGCGCTCGCGCACGTGGAGTAGACAGTTTGAGTTGGTCAGAAAACAGATGGTCGCAGTCCCAAAACAGTCTGATAACATGTCAAGGCATGATGAGATTCGTGAGACCTTTGATGCTGATTCAAAGTAATTGGCTGTACGTCACGAAGGTGGTCAGCGCTCGAACCGTGGACATGATGGATATTAGGTTGAAGGACCATGATACCCCCTTCCACGGTACTACATCACTGCTATCACCGAACAGATCAAGTTGAATACATACATAATAAATTGATGTATTTACTTATCCAACTGTTTGGGGATGTGACGAGTGTGATAACAAATGCGCTACAAACACCACACAAAGGCCACTCGAGGACCAAAAACGTTTGCTTTGTCTTCAGTATATTAATATATATCGTCTCAATGTTAGAATTCGAGACGTGTATCTATAGAAATACAGACTATGTCAGTGTCTGATCCTCAGTCTGTGATAGAAATGACTGTATTCTGTCCCTATAGAAATACAGACTAAGTTAGTGTCTGATCTAAGGTACAGTAAGTAAAGTATTCGTGTTGTCTATGTGAACGACTCACCCTCAGTCTGTGATAGAAATGACTGAGGGTGCCAGGATGTAGCCAAGTCGTATATGTATCTAAATATTGCTTTGTTCAGTTGTAACAATGTGCGGTTGATACATGTGAAATGGTAAAAGTGTTGGCACACTTACGTCGGGATCGCAACACTCAGCAGATGCGAGTACCTTCAATCACGCTTACACGTGCGTTATACTAACTTAAGACTTAGCACTTTCTGTTTACTAGTGTTGCCCTCACCTTATAGTTGCTTTCTGCTCTAGTTCCAACACCAACAGCCACTTTATGAGACTAAATTATGAAGGAAAATATAACTAGTACAATGAGACCGGGGAAATTACTATGTTGACAAAAATATAACGATCAAACAAACACGAAACTCGTCCTGCTCGCGATTTGCTCATTCCTTGCAATTTCGGTCAAATTTCGGCCTTGATTGACTCGGCGAAATATGGCGACTCCACCATCGATGTTTCCACCCGCGATAAGGAATTCGTCACCTCCATTAGTGACCGGCCCGAGGCTCATGCTCCGAATCTGCTTGAGTCCTGTAGGCACCTGAGCAACTAACGACAGCCGCAACGCGGAGGTCGTTGGAGTTTGTAGGTTCTCCCGAGGGCGTCTCAACATTTTTTTTCTGTCCGCAGAGGTATAATCCGTCGCAGTGTTGATTGTCCTTTTGAGTTCGAAGATCGCGATAGTATCACCTCGCAGGTCAAAATCTGGACCAAGGTTGCGGTTGCTCACATAGATCAGTGGATCCGGAAACTGTGGGGTGGGAGTTGAAATAAGAATTTCTGCAGCCGCAAACTTGGCATTGAGGGAGTTGTGTGGTATAGTAGAAACGTTAGTCATGAGAGGTAAAACAGTTCCGTTTGGAGCCGGAGGGATTTCCATCGCGGTCAAAGTGGAAACTGTCTCGCTGACAATGAAGAGGATGTTGTCTGTTAGCGAATGCCGTTAGATGGGAAATAACAAAGGATTATTTTCTTTGTACCGTGAATAGCAATGTGGCGGGGACCAGAACCAACTCCTACATTGATTTGACCCTGAATTCTGAAGTTTCCTGGTGCGGCGCCATCCCGAACGAGCCTCCAGATCTTGTCACCTCCCTGAGTAATAGTTAAGGATTGCTAAGCCATCAAGGACAATCAAGGACGAGATACTTACCAAGTCAGGCACAAATACTTCACCTTCGTGCTCAAGAGACATGTGCGGATTTGAAGGTCCATTGCCGGGGAAATTGACAACGCGAGAAGGCTTCAGGAAGCGCAGAGGATCTCCAGGATCAGTGGCCACAAACGCGCAGTTTGGTGAACCGAACTAAGAACTTCTTATGAAGACCTGAATTACAACTTGTATGAAAAACGCACATTCATGGCGGTTACCTCTCCAGTAGCTAGAGAATTTGTAAAAGTGGGTCCATTTCCCCCTGTCGAGACAGTATCGACAAGGCTGAGCCCTCCGGAGGAATCAACTACAAATGACTGTAGTTTTCCACTTGGTGAAACTTCGTTGACGGCACTTCACGATAATCAGACGAGCTGTTGCGCCAGGTACAAAAGAGCTCACTAAAGAACACTACTGTTTTTGGGATGCAAGGCGATCCAAGAGGGATTCTCGCCCGTAGGACTTTGCTTGGCGAGGGTTAAAGTACCAGTTTCCGAATCAAAGAGATATGTGGCGATGAATTTGGCAAATCCGCCAGCAAGGATCATAAATTTGACCATGGCAGTTGACAGATGGACTGACACAAAGAGACAGTGATATGTGAAGAGAAGGGTGTGTGGGCAGCTGGCACAGGCAATAATGAGCAACACGAAAAAAAAAAGATTACAAGGCTCCGGAGATCGAGACAAGTAAAACATGGGAAATCCTGAATTGTTTCGGCTTATTCATCCTTCCCCCTCCTTGTAAGTACTCTTGTTTTCGCGCTGTTATTTATTCCTTCATCAAGATCATCAATGTCGGTATCGTCGTGCAGAACTGCCACATAACAAGTAAGTAATAAGTCCACGAGAGGATTGTCAGGGTGGTGCCGTATCGGAAATCGGAGATCTCCGATCACTTGTTCCCGCTTCGACTATTTTCGGAAACTAGGGATGAGGAGCAAGGACAGTGATATCGGAGGCATCGAGAATTTTTTAGAAGATACGCTGCGACTGGAATATCTCCCTGAAAGCAGACCCTGAGAAGATCCAAACGAAAAAAGAGGTATAAACAAACAAATTTGAAGGGTAGCACGGAGAATCAAGCTGGACTGCCTGGCCACAAACAGATCCCGATTCGTCAAAAAAGCGACAATGTGGTTGCAATAAGAAGAACATGGAAAAACTCCTTGTATGAAAACGTAGATCTAAGACGGAGAGTTGCAGCCGAGGTTTTGGGTATTGGCTAGCCGAGCCATCCTGTGTACATGAGGCATTTCTTACGGACTGGTTCCCATCTTAAAGGCTAAAGGCATGTATTGCGTTACTAAGACCCTATCTCTGGATGTCAATGTCGTCTTTGTAGGCTGTTCACTATCCTATCGCCGTGATGACCACTCAGAAAAAAAGAAACGAAAAAAGAAAAATTCCTGATTTGGCCTATTTTGACCTGATTGAAAAAGTGTTCTATATTTAGGTCGAATGGCATGGCCAACGGATTTTTCGACATTAAGTTATAACATACCTCTATGTCCTACGTAGTCGCCTTTCCAACGACGGAACGAACTCATTGCCCAATCGGTCGTCAAAGTCATGAAGTAATAAAGTAAGGATCGTCAAATCTGTACTGTCGCGAGAGCAACTCGTCACAGACTACATTAAGTAAAAACAAACATAGCAGTATTTATCTGCAACGATTCCGCCGCGCTTCGAGCATGTGTCGGCAAAAAACTTCTTGATTCCGTTTGTGTGTAATTAACTTGTATTCTGTCTTGAAAGGTCTCTTCTTGTGATGGACTTATACATCTCGACCGATGACGCATTTTCGCATCCGTTTTTTCCCTAGGGAAGGCGTAAATTATGTTTGTCTCGATCTATGTTGGAATTTTCCTTTCCGGCGAGAAATTATGTATGATTGACAAGGATCAACTCTATACGGTTGCATAATACCTGAAATGCCCTCAGGGAAGAACTGGAAGAAACTTTTGTTTACAACTGCAACCCAGTAGTAACCTCACTTCTATTATCTCAAACAGCAGGGTTTCCCATGGCTTTGCACTGTTGCACTTCTCTGGCGGCGACATCGAGTTTGACAGTTTCTGTAGATACTTCATGCAAAAAAACGGTACTAGTGGTTTTCCATGTCCTCATGTATCATATTGATATGGTTATACATCAGAGTGCGGCTATCCTACCACATCTTGACAATTTTACACGCAGGTATTGTTACAAGAGCAAAGCATCGAAAGCATAGGGACTTCATTCACAATAAAGGCAAAGGGCAGAACTCTCCGGGCCTAGTTGAGCTGAGTCTTGGATGCAAACCTACGATGACGAACAAAAAAAATGCGTCAGATCCGAACACTAGAACTTCGCAGTACTAGGGATGGATGCAAACCCGAGTCTAGCACGGAATTTGACAGCCTCAGAAGCGGGTTTGACCTGGAGAGGTCTGACGGATGGGTGGCCGATAGCCCTGGCAATGCGATCAGAGAGGCCCTGGTCAACAGCAGCCCAGACAGCGACTAGAAGGAATATGAGAAACTCAGAAACAAAGAGAGAAAAAAAAGAGAATACGCACGTTGCCTGGCTTTGACATCAGCGCTCTTGACAGTACCGAAGTGACCTGCAACGTTCTGGACGTAAGCCTCACGCTGCTGGTCGTTCCAAACCTTGCTCCAAAGCGCACGGGGCTGCTCAAAGTCAACTACAGCAAAATAACCTTTTTAAACCGACATGTCACAGAAAAACTACTGAAGAAAGACAGACGTTCGGTTATCTCGCTGAGATCCCTGAAGGCACTGCCGACGAAATTCTCGTGCCTGGCCTCACGCTCCAAATCGCGGACAGACGAGTCGATCGTAGCCTTGTTGACACGGTACGAAAGCGGTTGGATGGAGCTCTGGTAGTTGGGGCGGCTACCCTGCGAGACGAAGGCGGCCGGTCCATCACGCTGGAAGTTGGCAACAGGGACGATAGGAGCGTTGACTGGAAGTTGTTGGTAGTTGGGGCCAAGGCGGTGGCGGTGGGTGTCGGGATAAGAGAAGAGGCGCGATTGAAGGACGGGGTCGGCCGATGGCTCGATATACGGCACGAGGTGAGAGGGTGAGAAGGCGACCTGTACACAAGAGCATATCAACTAGTTGAAAGGATGCAACGCATAATGGTTACCAACCTGCTCAATCTCGGCGAAGTAGTTCTGAGGGTTCTCGTTGAGGACCAACTTGCCAATGGGGCGAAGAGGGAACTCCTTGTGCGGCCAGACTTTGGTGAGATCGAGAACGTTGTAGCGGAAGTTCTCGGCCTGTTCAGGCGTCATCGTTTGCTAACAATTGTCCCCGTGAGCTTTCATATTCTTAAATGTCAAATGTGTTATTACTCACAATGTAGACCGTCCACGACGGATATTTTCCAGACTCGATGGCCTCAAAGAGAGTCTGAGTGGCGTAATCCGGGTTCTCACCAGCCAACTTGGTCGCGGTGGCGTTATCGAGGGTCTAAAGAATTATAAGAACTAGTAATAGTACGAATTGGTCAGGAATTACCTTGAAGCCTCCGTCAGCGCGAAGGTGGACTTGAACGTACACAAAGGATCCATCATCCTTGAGCCACTTGAAGGTATGGCCGGAGTAGCCGTGCTCCTGGTGGTAGCCGTCGGGAGTGCCACGGTCGGAGAAGAGGATCATAATCTGGTGGATTGATTCTGGGTTTTGAGAAAGGTAGTCCTGCCAAAGGTTACATACATATTGACAAGATTTGCAAGGCTGTCAACCTACCCAGAACATGTCAGCATCCTTCAAGTGGGTCTGAGGGTCCCTCTTCTGGGTATGGATGAAGTGAGGGAACTTGGCTGGGTCTCTGATGAAGAAAACAGGAGTGTTGTTGAACACCCAGTCCCAATTACCCTCTTCTGTCCTGAGCTTGATAGCAAAGCCACGAGGATCGCGGGCGGTGTCGGCAGATCCAGATTCGCCTCCAACAGTCGAGAAGCGGACAGTCGCGCGAACCTTCTTGCCGACCTGACGAAGAAGAGATTGAGAAGTGATGTCACTCAGGTCGTGGGTCACTTCGAAGTATCCATGAGCGCCGGCACCTTTGGCGTGGACCTAAAGAAATACTGATAAGAAATACGCCGCGATAAGCTACGGTCAACATATACTCACAACACGCTCAGGAATACGTTCGCGATCAAAATGAGCGAGGAGATCGATGTGGTGGAAATCTGTCAGTCGGAGGTAAGCATGGATGTCGATGAAGGCGACCCCCTTTTCTCAAACCTTGGAGGAGCAGGGGACCAAGAGGGCCGGCACGCTGAGCAGCATAGGGCTCAGTAACGGGTGCACCGTTGGAAGTGGTGTAAACGGCACCGTCCTTGGTGTTGAAGACTCGAGCAGACGGCATGGCTAGGACTGGGAAAGGACAATGACTTGCCGTAAAGGCCCGTGCCTTTATATATGCGGGCGGGACTCTCATTTTCTTTTGATCGAGATTAAAATAATCCGGCTGCGGCGATTGGCTCCAGAAATCGTGATGCTGGAATCATCATTGTTGTTTCGGATGTGGCCGAGAATATTCTATGGTTGTCTGAGTCTTTGCAACGTTCTTGGCCCATACAGACCACCGAATTCCCATGGACTATGTATTTGACGCCTTGAGCACCGAGTAGGCACGTTTCTTCTCGAGGTCCCCACATTCGATCATTTGATCGTCCAGACAATGGGGCGCATGACCGGCTTCATCAGCAGCCGGTCCGGCCCAAAACACAATCCACAGAGGCTATCGGAATCGCGCCTCTTCACGCCATTGATCTTCACCTATCTACGAATTGTAAGTCTAGACTGACTTGCTTCATGGGCAAGAGAATCCGAAGAAAGGTCTAACAAGATCGGAAAATGCTGTAAAGATTAGACATCTCTTTGTTCAATATTTGAAAGCTGACTGACGCGTTGACGGTTTGATAGGACTCTCCGAAGTTCTTTCGTGTTCATTCCCATGATAAGAGATACTAAATAGGGCTTTGCAAAACTCCATCTCTCGTTAAATGCGATCACCTATGACCATGGACATCCACTCCAGCATGGGTCACGCAAGAGTGTAGAATTTGCGGCCCACGAACGAGTCTATTCTATGCCGATCTTAATAGTTAATAGCTTCTTCATACAACAGTTTATGGAACACGCTGTTCTGACGTCACGTCCCAGCGCTTGGACTACCTAATCCAAAGTCAACATCACCTTTTCTGACAATTTGAGCCTGCGGTCGCAACCAGAATCATTTAACTGATATTTGACTTACCTGTGTAGTGAGTTCGAATCAGTCGTGGGGTCATCAGTACCAAATGGATATCCAGTCCGAGTTTGTCCACTTATATTCGAACGATTGATCAATTTAAATGGTTGTGTATGTGTGCGATTGATCTGTGGAACAATGTATTGGGAATCTTATTCATCTGGATTTCAATCTCGTTTGAAGGGCTGCTGCATTGTTCCTCAATGTTATGCAATTGGCAAGGCTGCAGGCCGTGGCTTCATGAGTTAGCTTCGTCATTCACAAAGACCTTCTTTATCACTTGAGAATAATTACAATCCTGCTTCTCAAGATCCCTTCAATTTCCTGTTCAATACTTTTGTTACAAACCCCAATTATGAAGGAACAGTCGCAGATGTACTCAACAAAGCATATGAAGAGGGAACTCGATGCATATTTCTTATATTGCGCTCATCCTCGCCTTATGGGACAATGAAAGTCGCAGATTTATATGAACTGGACTCTGCGTGGTAGTTGGGTACGAACACGCCGAGATTCTGTGCTACTATTATCGATTCGCGAACTTGTTCGAGAACATCCACAAAATGCTTCATCTGCATCGTCAATAGAGGCGCGCTATAGAAAGACATATAAGAAGAAAGGCGTTAGACAAAAGGCTGCTCCAAAGGACTCTTGCCACAGTATTGAGCTTGACTTCAATCACAAGAAACTGATGGCAACTCTTGAGTCAAAAGTATCGACCTTTTGGGGTGCCACAACAATGTGAGAGCATCGAGTTCCAGGCGTGGCAGTGTTCCCAAAGGTTTTGAACGGAATTGTCTATTCGAATACAAGATGAAGACTTTAGTATTCTACAGAAGCCTCAAGCGATTGCTGGTTCTAGGTTACTATGTTCATACCTCGAGTTATCTGCTATTTCTATCAAGTTTTTGTAAGGATGACAACCCAGGATGACTATTATTAATCAATCTCGCCAAAAGTAAAAATGGGCTGTCAAATTACTACGACTAGCAGAGATCACTCGTCTTAAAAAGCATCATCGATGCCACGGAAGAATGGGACACGATTGCCAGCTTGCTTCCTGTAGAGAGAATTCTTTTATAAATGATATGTTCCACTCCACAGTCTTCTCACCAGAATCTGTTTCCTGGTTTATTCCTGGGAACTGCAAGTTGGAGCGAGTAAACTTTGTTGTCATCCACTTGGGCCGTGACAAGTATCTTATACGGAGTTTCTCGACGAGCCACAAGAATCTGCTCCGGGATTCTGGGATAATTATTGAATGAAAGTCTCTACTACAAGCTCGACGCTCACCAACCAGATTAATGGTGGTGTGTGGCATTTGGGATCTACAGAATCATACAATTTCATCCATACGTGCTGTTCTCAAACATATATACGTTTTGTTGTCATAGAGCTATATATCGGCTTTGTTATTTCCTCATGCCTTTGTTTTCGTTATCAAAGCACTTTGTGGCGTCCGATTTCGACGTTTCGACAGCGAACGGCAATCATCATCGATACATATATTATTATGATCCAGTAAGCTCGTAAAGTGTGTAAAAGCATGAAAACGCCATCAGTCATGAGTAAGCGATGTTGAAGGGGGGGAAGCAGTGACGTATTATACACCCCGATGGTGTATAGTGATGTAAGTATAATGTCAAGCAACTAACCTAATTTTTTGTGATAGAGGTTTCCTCGCAAATTTGTACGTGGCGTATGATTCGGCGTGATCATGTCGCGGTGTGGGGGTTAGTGTCTTAACGGGTTCAGAGGTGGGGTTGAGTTGAGTTGAGGAAGCTGCATGGGCACATGCTCTGACTTTCCTATGTTTTCGTGTACGCAGGACGTGCTTTTGCAATGATCACTGGAGAATGAGAAAATTAATTTGTGACGAACATCGCGTCACACTTTCTGCTGACTGTGACATGCGGGAGCGTGACAGCTTGGGCATCAAAATTTCCTCAACCATCATGTCCTCTAACGATCTCTTCTCATTTCTGGACGAGAGCCCTCCTGAGGATGATATCAAAAAAGAAGAGGAGATGCAGATTGACCAACCTCTTCCTACTGCAAAATTACAAAAACGCAAAGTCAAATCTCCCTCGCGCGAACCTTCGCCACTAGTAAACGGAGATGTCCATTTAGATAATGAGCCAGGGCCTTCTAAGAAACCGCGCATATCATCTCCCAAGCCTATTGTTTTGGATGATTTCGAAACCGAGGCAAAACGCGAAGTTGCTGCGAGCGCAGGATTAACGGGCTCTGTCGACACAAGTTCACGTTTAGAACTCAGGCATCAGGTACTTGTCTGTCAAACCTTGGGGATTTAGTTGTTCAACCATTCATCTGTACAGGTTCGACACCAAGTTGCTGTGCCACCCGGCTACAACTACATACCAATATCCAAACATGTCCCTCCTGCGAAGCCAGCTCGCGAATACAAGTTTGAACTGGACCCTTTCCAAAAAGTCTCTGTCTATGCAATACATAGGAATGAGAGTGTCTTGGTTTCTGCCCATACCAGTGCTGGGAAGACGGTTGTTGCTGAATATGCCATCGCACAATGCCTGAATAATAAACAGAGAGTAATCTATACAAGTCCAATCAAGGTTTTTTATCACATACCGCTCGGATGAGATAAGAAGTATTTACATGTTTTAATAGGCGCTGAGTAATCAAAAATATCGAGAAATGTTAGCGGAATTTGGAGATGTGGGCCTCATGACTGGAGATGTTACTATAAATCCGTCAGCGACCTGTCTGGTAATGACAACTGAGGTGCGGTGTCCGCCGTTGATTCTCATGAGTTTGATTGATAAATATTCTCCGCTAGATTCTACGATCCATGCTATACCGCGGTTCTGAAATTATGCGTGAAGTCGCATGGGTCATTTTTGACGAAATTCACTATATGCGAGACAAGGAACGAGGTGTAGTATGGGAAGAAACCATTATCCTGCTTCCGCATACCGTCCGCTACGTGTTCCTGTCGGCCACAATCCCCAATGCCATGCAGTTTGCGGAGTGGATTTGTAAATCGCATGAACAACCATGCCACGTCGTCTACACTGATTTCCGACCCACGCCTCTTCAACACTATCTCTTCCCTGCTGGTGACGAGGGTATCTATCTTGTGGTGAATGAGAAGGGCGAGTTTCGGGAGGATAATTTCAGCAAGGCTATGGGCAAGCTACAAGATAATACAGGTGAAGATCCAGCGGATCCGAAGGGAGGTAAAGGGAGGAAGGGAAAGACGAAGAAAGGTGGCGACAAAAAGGGTGAGTCGTCTCAAAAAACACTTGGTAAATCGTAGTTAAGCCATAATTAGGCTCATCTGATATTTCTAAAATCATCCGGATGATCATGCAAAAGAATTACAATCCTGTTATTGTTTTCGCCTTCAGCAAACGCGAGTGCGAAGGACTTGCATTGAACCTTTCCAAATTCGAATTTACCTCAGCTGACGAGCAGGAGCTGGTGTCGAACATCTTCAACAATGCAATAGAGAATCTCTCCGCCGATGACCGAAATCTTCCTCAAATCACTAATCTTCTTCCTTTACTTCGCCGTGGCGTCGGCATCCATCATGGCGGACTACTTCCTATTCTTAAAGAAGTAATTGAAATTCTGTTCCAGGAAGGTCTTATCAAGGTCCTTTTTGCTACAGAGACGTTCTCTATTGGTCTCAATATGCCCGCAAAAACCGTAGTGTTCACAACGACGCGCAAATTCGATGGGCACGAGTTCCGTAACCTGTCATCTGGCGAGTACATCCAAATGTCTGGGCGCGCAGGACGGCGTGGACTGGACGATCGAGGTGTGGTGATCATGATGTGTGATGAGAAGCTAGAACCTGCGGCGGCGAAGATGATGGTTAAGGGAGAAGCAGATAGGCTGGATTCTGCGTTCCATCTGGGTTACAACATGATTCTGAATTTAATGAAGGTAGAAGGGATCAGTCCAGAGTACATGTTAGAGAGGTGTTTCTTTCAGTTTCAGAGTAGTACTGGAATTCCCAAGTTGGAAGAAGGTGTGTACTTCTCTGACCGTCGTCGATCTTTGTGACGCTCATTGGAAATTTTCCAGAGATGAAGCGGGAGGAAGAGGCGCGGAGTACGACTGTTATACCAGATGAAAAACTGGTTGGAGAGTATTACGGTTACCGGCAACAGCTGGACCAAATGGCGGCTGATTTCAGAGAAGTTATAACTCATCCCACGTATTCATTACCATTCCTGCAACCTGGTCGTCTCGTCAAAGTCAAATACCAAAAACTCGATTATGGTTGGGGCGTCATCATCAACTATCAAAAGCGGTTACCACCCAAAGTACGTTCATTGTCTTTTGTAAACACGTAATTAATTTGACTTCGTCCAGAACCGACCTATGCCCAAGCTGGAAGAATTTCCACCGCATGAGCAGTACATCATTGATGTTCTTCTCAGTTGCGCTGTTGGAGGTGCCGTTTCCAAGAATCGCGACACTATTACAGCCACTCCGGGAGGGGTCCAACCATGTCCTACTGGACAGAAGGGTGTTCCACTCGTTGTCCCGGTGCTACTATCTACTATCGAGGGTATCAGCCACATTCGCATATTTCTGCCGAAAGACCTCCGGCCAGACACTGCCAGAGAAACTGCCTGGAAAAGTGTTTTGGAGGTGCAGCGACGATTTCCGGATGGCATCGCTCTCCTCGACCCGATACAAAATATGGGTATCAAGGATGATAAATTCAAGGAGCTTGTTGGGGTTCGTTATCCAAGCCTGTTTTGTGTGAAATTGTTGATGAAATGTGATAATGTCGGTAGAAAATCGATAGTATGGAGAAGAAAATGTTTTCGAGCCCACTCCATAAAGATCCCCGTTTACCGGAGCTGTATACGCTTTACTCAAAAAAAAAGGAGAAGAGCGAGCGCATACGAGGGCTAAAGAAGCGCATTCAAGCCACACAGGATGTCCTGCAGTTAGAAGAGCTCAATTGTCGAAAACGTGTACTTCGTAGGTTAGCGTTTACGACGTCTTCGGACATTGTCGACATCAAGGGTAGGGTTGCTTGCGAAATTAGTTCTGGGGATGAGCTCCTCCTGACGGAGCTCATCTTTAACGGCGTGTTCAATCACCTTTCTCCTGAACAGTGTGCAGCCCTCTTAAGTTGTTTTGTCTTCACCGAGAAGGTATGTCCTTTAGCAACATTACATTTTTTGCATGATTTAGACATTGATCATCCATGATAGAGTGAGCAAGTCACAAAACTAAAGGAAGAACTTGCAGCTCCTTTGCGGGTAATGCAAGAGATTGCTAGACACATTGCCAAAGTTTCAAAGGAGTCAAAACTTTCTATTGATGAAGATGAATACGTCAGCTCCTTTAAGGTTGAACTCATGGATTCTGTTGTTCAGTGGTGTCGGGGTGCCTCGTTTTCTGAAATTTGCAAGGTCTGGAGTAATTGACGATAATCATATTTTAAGCTAATGAGAATAATGCTCTACAGCTCACTGATCAATTTGAGGGTTCTCTTATTCGGGTTTTCCGACGTCTTGGTGAACTCTTGAAGCAGATGGCCCAGGCAGCCAAAGTCATCGGTAACGAAGAGCTCAAGCAAAAGTTCGAAAAGGCAACGGAAATGCTTGAACGGCCGAACTCTGTTATCTTCTGCTCCTCTCTGTACTTGTAGATAAATTCACTCTCACGGATCACAATTAAGTAAAGGGTATTTGATCCATTGGATATAAATTGTACACCATTTTCCGATCGCTATCATAAGTAAGGTAGAAGTACAGGGGGTTATTGGTATTCTCAGTCAACATAATTACAACGTGCGATGGTTTACACGCGAACTTCCCATCCGTTAGGGTTAAAATGCCACGATCTAGAAGCAGCAGACTAGCATGCGCCAGAGTCGGTCCAAACATCAGCTGAGGGAATGTTAACAAGACGAACAAAGGCCGTGACCGTCTGAGACACTCACCAATTCCAGGAGTCTCGCCCAGAGTCCACCTGGTCAAGAAACGCATTCATAAGCATTTCGTCATCATATCCGAAGGAAGCACAAACCATTTAGCAGTCCAGAGGTGGCTAGCTGGAGAAGGATCAACAAACTTGAAATTGTGAGCAATGAAAGACATACAGTAAGTGGCTTGATCACCTCCAACATAAGTTGTCTGGAGGTCAAGATGTTAATTGGGACCGTCGGAACGAAAAAGAAAGCTACAGCGGAAAAAAGCTCACCTTTGGGCTCCAGGCAGCTACTGTGGCACAGTTGCCACTGCCGGGAGTCGTAGTTGGGGTAGCGGTTGTCGTAGTTGGGGTAGCAGTTGTCGTAGTTGGGGTAGCAGTTGTCGTAGTTGGGGTAGCGGTTGTCGTAGTGGTGGTTGAACCGGCAAAGTTGTTACGGAGGTTATCCCATTTACTATTAGGGTAACTAGATGGAATCGTTGAACAACACGAAGCGCGTAGCCGTATAACAAAACGCACCTGATGTGGTTCTGAGTTGTATCAAGAGATCCCAAAACACCGGCGCTAGTACCAACAAGGGAAAGAGATCCAACCTTGTCGGTAGAAAGCTATCGGTCCAAGTGAGTGATGGTTCAGAGTTCAGAACTAGACAAACGAGCAATACTCACCTCCCAGAACATGGAACCCGCAAGGTTCTTCGAATTAATGTATTGTGCTTTGAGTTTGACGATGTCGGGCGTGTCATAGCTCACAAATTCTTGTTTGGCAGCGTCGTAGGAATAGCTTGATACGTCGGTTGTATTCTCATATACTGTTGCTCCGGCCACTAGGATTTTTGACTGTGTCAAAATGAGGAAAAGGAAGATCGAGTCCAGAGACTTACAGGGAAGGACTTTGTAGGAATAGACGCCAGCCTCGATGGTTCCCGGACCGATCTTACAAAAAATGTAAGCTGAGATTAAGCGTAAACAAGCAGTCACTTACCCCGCTGTATGGCTGACCCAGGCCAGCAGTGTTCTCGAATGCACGTCCGTAGAGGGGCATTCCTGATATGAATTAGTCGAAAAATGATCTTTTCACGAAATTCACACCGTACCAAGGTTGATCTTTGAGGAAGTTGCACCTCGCGATAGATACCATTTGACAGCACTGTCTGTATTGAAACCAGTTCGCGCTCCACCATACAGATTGGCTTGGTTGTCAGTAAAATTTAGCCAGGAGCCAGCATAATCATAGGCCTAGGAGGCTCGCAATGAGTGGAAGGAAGTACTTATGGAGACCTCAAAACATACCATCAGGTTCCAGTAGTCAAGAGCTGCGTTCATCTGAGAGACCTTGAGATATTGATAATTGGCCGGACCAGCGGCCACAGCGGCAGTCAGTTGATAAGGGACGTTGTCGCCTTTTTTAGCAGCAAGAGCGTCAAAGGCCGTACGAAGAGCAGTCAGGAGGTCAGCGAAGCCTTGTCCTTGGGCATCACTTGAGGGGTACTCGAAGTCAATGTCGCTTGTAGTGGATTAGCGGACAGTATATGATACGCGTGAACTGTCACGAACATTCCATCAAAGCCATAGTCTTCAATGAATTGGACGGCGCTGTTAACAAATGTGGAACGAGCGGATGCGCCTGTTACAAAGTCAAAGTGTCCTTTGAGAAACATAAGCATAATTCAGGGTCAAACTCGAAAGTGTGAGCTGGGTATACTTACCGGACTGCGAGTATGTCCACCCACCAATCGAGAGAAGAACTTTCAGATTCCTTTGCTGCAGCTTCCGAAGATAGAGTTGCTTTAGACAGCCATAAAGATTGTTCCCAGTCTCACTCCACGAGTCAGATGGATAGTGTTTCTGTAGTTTGGAAATCAGATAGAATATACATTATGATTGATTTCAAGTCTCGCCTGTTCATCGGCATAAGGATCGGTAAGGCTGATAGTTCCTGTTGTTGGATTCACATCCGCGAAGGCATACAAGATATCTAAAAACCGTGGTCAGAGCGACATAAAGGATGGACGGGTTGGAGTGAACAAACGAGTCAAGGTGGAAGAGACGATATCGGTTGGTTCTGGAATGGTCAAATAAGAAGCAGTTTGTCGAAGGACAAAAGCATTATGACAAACGGAAATTAGCGCCATAGATCCCCCAGTTCGTAAAATAAGCAAAAGACGTCTTCCCAGAAGCACGTTTTGTGATAATCTTCGTCTTGGGACTCTTCTCAGTCTGGACAACCTTGCCATGATTCTTGTAGGTAGATGGGCGATGCATAATTTGCGTCGCGTCGACACTAATGGCCACCAGTAAAGCCACAACCCCAAGAAGCAGCAGTCGCTTGAAAAAGGATTCAGAATAGACCATGAATTCTGAACAACTGGTGAAGACCAGGAAGGGTTGAGGAGGGGCAATCCAAAACCATGTGTCTATATATACCTCGGGAAGAAGGCAAGAGTATGTCATCCATGTACATTTTCCATCCGTTAGCACGAGATAAGAATTATACGGGTAGGATAAATGGGGATCATCGTACCCGGAGAAAACAAATCGGAATGCCTAGTCATTGAAATATGGAAAGTAAGTCAATCAAGGAAAAATAATACCACATGGACACTCTAATACGAAGGGATCATCAAGTCAACAAGTCATGCATAGGTCTCTGGGCAGCCCGTAACATAGTCAACGGCAAGGGGATCCAACAGTACAGTTAAAGTTTAGCTGAGTCGTTCTGGCACAATACATCGGTTCGGGTGGTGAAGTTCCGATGAAGGAACAAAAACATAAATTTGGTCATGAACAGGCAGAGGGAACGCGTGGCTGGCCGGTCCAGCGGGAGAATACAGTATCGACATCACTTATCGGGCAGACTGGTGGTCCAAAGCAATATGATCACAACAGAAAGCACGCGGAGCCGTTGATCTTCGGCACCTGACCACCAGTAGAATAAGGAAAACAGCTGGATTTCCATTGCATTTAGAAGTCGGAGACAAGAATTGATGGCCCTGGACTCCTCACGTGGCATCGACTCTTCTTGTTGCCGAGTCAATCGTTTCAACTCGGCAGTCACCAGATCTCTCTGAGATTTCTAGCGATTTTTTTCTGAAGTGACTCCAAATGTTTTCCCTGACAGCAGAGGTCCATAATTGGAGTCTGGTGATCTCGAGAGTATTGTACATCTCGGAATGATAGAGGCAAGTGACCTTTTTTCGGTCCTATCCACAATGTCGTTCCGACGCCAAATCAGGTGTACGAGATGGAGTTACACGATTTCCCCCCCAGCGTTACAGCCGTTCGCTCCTAAACTACGACCGGGACCTCTGACCGGCTTGGCAAATTTCAGTCTAGTCAACTCAATTCTATTTTATCTTATGCTGGATGAAAGCAGCAAGGCACTTTTGAGTTCCTCTCCCTCTGTGACAGGAAAGCTTATGTGAAGTTTCTACTAATAATTCTGATATGCAAGTACAAAAACGCAATGAGCACCCGTGGGCCCTTATCGGATTATGGATACTTCCATATTATCATCAATTTTTGCAACGGCTGGGCACTCCTCATATTCTGGGAATAGTAATGTCACAGACCTTGTGTTTCCACATAGCCGATCGTGAGGCTGATCTGTCACGCCTTGTCCCTATTGGGCATTGTTGTTGCACATGATGAGGTCGCCTTGTCGTATCAATGTCGGAAGTTCATATTTTCTCAAAGCAGAATACCAAATGTCATACTGTCGTGACACAAAAGTCACGATGGGGCAAAAGCATTTTAACCCTTTTCCTCCCTTCTTCTGCTCTTCAGCTACTAGGTCGAAGTTATGACGGCTGATGCAGATTAAGCGTCAGAAGGAATTAAAAGGAGAGATTCCCATTCCACGACAAGAAATATGCTGTGGATATTCATTTGCTTGCTCGATGGTAGTTCAACAACAAAAGAAGAATTGCTATAATCACATGATGCAAGCGTGACCCCAGTGAAATCCGGTCAAAAAGCAGGACGAGCAAAAATGGAATTCCTTCCAATTCATGAGATGTGAACTGAAACAATTTATAGTTATGCACGACAATGAGAGGCAGACGAGGAAATGAAACATAAGGAATGCAGCAAAACAACGAAAACGGCGATGTGGGTTAAAAAAGAGGAGGGTTGGAGTATATACGTTGTCCATGAAAGGGAGTGTGGTGATCAAAAGGAGGGTAAGTAGAATGACTGTACTATAAAACCGTAGGATGTTACGTCGCAGCAAGGAGTTGAGCAAACCTCTACATAAGACCACATCCAGGTGATTGGAAAAGCTGTTCGATCAGTAAGAGCCACCAGCTACGACAAGATACAGCTAGCGCACTCTTTATCAGCCATGCGTGGCCTTCTCGACGGCTCTACTTGCCTTGGTATTTTCTTAATCCCGCCCTCTGACTATCTCGTCATTCCGACCACATGTATTCTTCCCTCTTATGCATTACACATCCACATAAATCAATATTGGTTCGCCCACCCCTTCGATTTCAGGTATAACGCACTTCAAATCGAACGCTTTGGCCAAGACGATCTTAAAAATCTTTTGTACATTTATTGAGGCCGATGTAGAACAGAATATCAGTGACGCGTGCATGGCGCGAGCAAATCGTTTGGCCTAGTATAATCCATGTTTTAATGAGGACTTCAAAAGGGAGACCAAAGAAATGCACCTGTTTGGTAATTTCTTCCTGCTCGTCTCGTGGAAATGTCGCGAAGGTGTCGAATTTGGTACCGATCAGGAATGGAATGGCCGTCTAGCATATTCAAAAATGAAAACGCGCTCAATGATTCAGAGGAAGATATGAACGTTTGTAAATGAATACGTACTTTATTGAATCCTCTTGCCTGCCGATACCACTCCTTGACTGAATTCAGGGTCGACTTCCGTGACAAATCGAACATGAACAGGATTGCGACAGCGTCGTTACAGACGAGCGGCAACATATTCACGAACTCTCGTTGGCCACCAAGGTCCCATATCGAGAAAGTGATAGTGGTTCTCCGTACAGTGATCGTCTTCTCCATAAAGTTAACGCCTATATGACGGAGTCAGAAGGACAAAGGTGGTCAGAAGGAAGTATTATAACGGACCCAGCGTCTGGATATAATCCTCATCAAAACTACCCTCCACGTACTTGACCATCAGACTTGTCTTGCCTATTTGTGAGTCGCCTACCATCCCAACCTTGATCACGACACTATGTATTTGACGAGTCAGAAAGATAACTCGTACGTGTTGAAGAGAGGATTAAGGTTACCTGTTCCTATCGTCATTATTTTCCTGAGTTGAAAGAGAATTCTGCCCGTTTGGACCGGCACTTGTAGGTGCTATTGCCGAGTTTGACGAGGATGCAGCGTTAGACATAACGGATTGAGCAGATCACGGTCCTTCAAGATTGAATGCAACACTGGACAATGGCGCAAGGCTTCACTAGTATGCCGTGCAAGGGTATACGAGATACGATGGTATTGAAAATGAATGGAAGACGAGGGTGAAAAGAGGATGAGAAAAAGAAAGACGCGCTTTGAAGACGCTGGGGGTGAATCTAGACCAAAACTCGAGAAAAGCTAGCTCCGGATGAGAGCTGAAGCGTTTACTGGTCGAGACTTGGCCTTCGTTGTCGTTGTCGTGACACAAACCAGGCTCAAACGATGTCTATTAGCCGATCACAAACAACACTTTGCCAAACAATCCTTTCATCCACCTCTCTCGAATAAACTCACTCTAGGATCTTTCCCCTCAACTTCATTGTAATCCATACATGCTGTGTCAAGAATCTACCGAAGAGTCGTAGTCCCCAACTGAATATCTTGGTACTTAATCATTTCGATGTCCTGAAAAATACCTTTAATTCCAACCGTATCTTGGAGTTTGTTGCGCAGATGTGGCTGTTCGACCGTCTGAATGAAAGCTTTGCTACTGAGGTTGGCCGTGATACTTCCTTCTCGATCATGGTGCAAAAATATACGACCACTTGATCTACATATCCCTCATCCCTTCAGTATTACAATACGGGAATCTCATCAACGTGATAATGACATATTTTGCGACAGTCTTTATCTGACGACATCGATTTTCACAAATGGATACCAATCAAACAGGGCCCACAGCAGGCATGAATGATAATTCTTTCAGGTTTATAACAAACCGAAATACTAAAATACTGCCTGACTCAACATTGTCCACCGACAATAAATTCTTACAAGCTTCAATTCCAGGGCACAAATGCATCGAGATGAAGAGATTGTGATGGCGTTCTCGTTTGTACGGCGTAATGATTAGAAGATGCATGCATCTTTTGTCAAGCATTAATGGGGTAGTGGTAACCTGGGTCGTTGCCATGAGTTGTATGCTCGACCCGCCGGGGGTTCGATTCCCCCTTAATGCAACAAACCTTTTCGTAAAGTCCTCTCCGAGCAGCAGTAGGAATTTTGTTTCAAGGTCCTTCCTTACATGATGCCTTGCGGTTGAGTGTGCTTGAATTGGATTCATCACCTTACACCATCTTCGCTAATGTTCTTCTTTAAAAAGAGCTGACACAGAGACATGAACAATACAGGCGAAAAAATCAATGTCATGCTAAATCTTTCTATTTCTAGAACATCATGGTGGCATGCTGATCAAGCAGCCCAAACTTTTGCAATAAGCTCTGTAAGGCCTACGGAGAGAATGCTTTAGTATATGAATGCTATAAACCTCTTCTACCTACCAATATCATTCGTGTTGAATTGATAAACCCCAACTAACACTCCAACGGTAGCAGCACGAAGAGTCCACGTAGCTATAGGGCCAATCACTGGGAACTTGCGCTTGTGCACGTAGTCAACCAAGCACGCGTCGAACTAGACGCAATTTCTTCAGCGACACAGAAAAGATAAGACGCAAAGACCATCGAAAGACGTACCCCGATATGACTATGAATGACGAGCGATACACCAAGAAGACCATCGATGACTGGGTAGTTGGAACCGGTCGTAACGTACGCAGCAACTGTCAGAGGTACCAAGCTAGCGGAAAGGAGGCGTTCAAAGGCCCAATGGTAGGACCCATGCGCACGCGAGGGTGGAGGAAATGTTGTCGGGTCGTTCACTGTACCCTTGTACACCGCTACCGTGACAATTAGCAATCAGCTAGTTCCAAGGCAGATTTGATGAGTACTCACGGCCGCCCGGAACGTACGCTGCATCGCTCGTCGAATGTCTGACTGTTGCGCGATTTCTTCAATCAGTATTCTCGAACTGAATAATGATTTACTGGCCTTTTATTGCTGCTGAGCGGGCTAATGAACGTTGAACAAGAGCCCT
>QLON01002461.1:42931-79185 GCA_003313675.1 Termitomyces heimii | reverse complement strand
TAAAATGGAAGTAGAACTAAACTGGAGGAGAAAGAGGAGGAGGGAAATAGAAATAAATGAACTGAGAATAAGGTAAAAGGAAGAGGAGGAAGTAAGACATTAAAACAGAGCTGAAGAGAGGAAACTGGAAAGATTCAGAAGATCAGAGCTAAGTTAAGTCTAGAGAAAAGAGATGGAGTGGAAGGAAAACTTGAGGAGCTAGAAATGGAGATGAAAAAAATAGACAAGATGTAAGGGCAACCTCTGGAGGCTATGGCTCAGTCACACAGCTGGCAGAGGGAAATCCAAAGTGTATTAGAATATGTACTGACAATATTATAATAACTACTCACCTGGCAGAGGGAAATTTAAAGAGAACAAGTCTGGGGATTCCCTATGCCAGGTTGGACGCTTCTGGGGCTTCTGAAGCATGGGAAACAACTGTACAGTACAACAAAACCTTAAAAAGGCGTGGAAAACAACTGTACAGTACAACAAAACCTTAAAAACTCAAAAATTGACTAACCAAACAACAGTGCAAACAAGGCAGGAAAACTCCAGACTTTAGAAGTCAGAAAGGCAAACTCCGGCTTATGTAAGCAGCCTGGAAGCAGTGGAGGGTCCACACTTGTCTGGATGATAGCTAAAGAACTAGAGCACATCAAAGGTTGAAAATAGTGTTAATAGATAGTGTTGAGAGAATGGAAACAACACCATGAGAGAAGATAGAAGAAGTAAGGAATGAATGAAAGGAGAGTGAAGGAATAAGAAGTGAAAGAAGAAGGGAAGGAAGGAAATGAGAAGTCCCCTGACACAAGACAAAGCAGAGATGAAAAATGAGTTGAGGAAGATAAAAGATATCAATTCAGTGATAGAGATGTAAAGAAATAGAGTGGAGAAAGAAGAGATGAGGAAAACTGAAAGAGATGGGAAAGACTGACAGTATATGAGCAATATCAAAATTAGCATACTGACTACTGAGCTCCTTCCTAAGTACCTGTGGAGTGTTTTAGGCTTTGGAAGTGATCATGTGCTGGAGAAAATTGAGTATCAGTAAGATTAAGTGGTGGGACAATTGTGTGAGAGTTGAAACTCATGAAGCAATCATGTGGAGTGACATTTACATGGTATTGGGAGTGATCTGACCTCTTGGGGGAGTTAGGTGTAGTCTAGTCATTAAGGAGTGGTGGCTACAGGGAAACTCAGTGATGGTTGGGTATTGAAATGGAGAAAGGCAGGAATCAGTATGATTGTATCCAGGAGAGTGTAGTGGAGTCATGACAAATGCTCAGACTCAGGAAGAGAAAGATAACATCAGTAAACTACCTTACAGATCACTTGTCAAATGCTTACTATACATTGCAATCACCACATGCCTCAGTTTCTCAACAACTATGATCACTCACACTGGAACACAGGAATCCACCTTGTCCACTACCTAAAGGGGACCAGAAAACTTAAACTACACTTGGGAGAACCATTGATTACTTTACAAGGGTTCACTGACACCAACTGGGCCAGCTGCCCAGACACCCAAAGGAGCACAAGCAAGTATACATGGTCTCCTGGTACAGGCGCTGTGTCGTGGTTGGTATGAAAGCAGAAAATGGTTGCCACGTCCTCCTGTGAGGCGGAATACATGTCAGCCTATGAGTCAGTACAAGAATGTATATGGCTAAGGATGCTAACGAAAGAAATCAGATGGGACTTCACATCGAAGCCCACCACCCTCTTCTGCGACAACAAGGCCGTGATCACGCTATCTGAAGACCCCACTGCACATGCCAGAGTCAAGCACTTCAACATTAAGTACCACTTTATTGGAGAACGCGCTCAAACCGGCAAAATTATGATCAAATATGTCAATATGAGGGACAACATCGCTGATATGTTCATGAAAGCCCTACCCAAGGCACTCTTCATGAGACTACGACAAATGCTGGGTATTGCATGGATCCATGTGTGAGGAGTGATGATAGGTTCGTTGTAAGGAGGAGTGTTGGGATATGTGGTATGTGAAATTATGATAAGTACAAAGAACCTATTGTCACATACTCACTGACCTTTAGCCACCCTTGCTTTGTCCCCTCCTTTATGTATATATATGATACAATTTGCACCGAGTACCCTCAGTCCGTTTACACGCTGCTGAGGGTACGTTACCTACGATTACACACACAGTCTCATATGCTGATATCATATACTAAATTATACTAATACGAGTCTAATCTAGGTACAGACAAATATAGTCCGTTTACACGCTGCTGAGGATTACACTAATACGAATCTAATCTAGTCTACATACAACTCCCCTGCTTGAGTTCTAACAACTTCCATCACGATAGCCTCCCTCTCGGTTGTATCTGCTGTCAGTAGAACCTGGTCGAACCATGTCCGGTGCAACTATCTTAGTTACCCTTGGACTTCTCCTTTCATTTACATACCGGACTTCGTCGCAATTATACGGACTGTGCATGGGAATCAGCCTCCTGAGAAAGATCGATCACGGCACGGAACCTTTGCGAAGGAAATGACAAATGTCCCACAACAAACCCCTTGTCGCCAACCACGCGGGCTGTCTTGGCCGCCCTCTCTGACTTTTCCCTCTCCGCCCCTCCGCCCACAATACCCTAATACTGTTTCCCTCGTTTTGACATTCATCTCCCGCACATGCATTTTAATTCGAAAGGCGCTATCCTTGCTGCAGTGTTTGCCTCCCTCCTCGCTTCTTCACAGGCCATTACTAGAGTGACCCGCTCTGGAAGATACCTTTATAATGAGGATGGCAGTCGTTTCTATATCAAAGGAATAGCATACCAAGAGCAAGGTAAGCAACTCAATACACTCCTAGTTGCGGCTTCCGTTGCTTATGACTTACTGCAGGTGTTGTCGTCCAGAGTGATGACAATAGTTTCGGAGAACCTTCAACTTTCATAGATCCCTTGGCTTTATCTGATGCCTGCTCTCGCGATCTACCATTCTTGCAGCAGCTTGGTGTCAATACTATCCGCGTATACAGCGTAAACTCGTCCCTTAATCACGATTCATGCATGTCGACTTTCAGCAATGCTGGCATTTATACAATGTGATTGCTTCTTATTAGTCAATTGATGAAATTTCGACTCATGGTTTCCTGGCAGCATTGATCTTGCGCTTCCTCTTAATGGTTCCATTGATCGAATCAGTCCCTCGTGGACGACCAGTCTGATGGATCAATATCTCACGACCATTGATGTCTTTAGCAAGTACGACAATGTTCTAGCATTCAACGTTGGTAATGAGGTGGTTGTACAAAACGGAACTGCTGTCACGCCATTTGTTAAAGCAGCCGCTCGTGATGTGAAGGCGTATCTGTACGTTACCATCACCTATTGACAGCTCAGCGATTAATTCTTAACATCTCCCAGAAAGTCAAAATCGTCGTCTGCTCTCGTCGGCTACACTGCTATCAATGGTCCATCGCAATTTCGCGACCCCCTCGCCAATTACCTTTCGTGCGACCCATCCAATAATGACTCAGACTCAACTGCCATCGATCTCTTCGGTCTCAATGATTAGTATGTTTTGTGCTATTTGCTTATCTTATGAGTGCTGATAAACAGCAAAGCTCTTGGTGTGGAGACTCATCCTTTGAGGCCGCGTATGCCAATACATTTGGTGAATTCGCCGGTTACAATGTCGCTGCGTATCTCAGTGAATTTGGATGTAACTCCAATCCCCCGCGCCTTTGGACCGAAGTTGATTCTATCTTCAGTTCCCAAATGTCCCCAGTTTGGTCGGGTGGCGTGGCTTTCTCTTACTTTCCTGCAAGTAGCGCCGCAGGTCAATTCGGCATGGTGAACATTTCTTCCGACGGTTCAACTGTAACCACTAGCGAGGATTTTGATCGACTGAAAACACACTACAATCAGGCCTCAGGGCCGAATTCTCCATCACAGGGTAGTTCCGCGAACAATTTTCCTAGCTGTCCTTCAGCCAACAGCTCTTTTGTTGCATCAACTGTCCTTCCACCTACTCCAAACGAATCCGCATGTGATTGCCTCTTGAATACTCTTAGCTGTAGGTTCACGCCCGCGACCAGTAACTACTCTGCAATCGTTGGTCAACTGTTGGATGCTGCATGCAGCTTTGTTGGTCAAAAAGGCGGAACTTGTGACGACATTGGAGGCAATGGACAGACCGGAGTCTATGGTCGTTTATCTGGTTGTGATCCAAGTAAGTTTTTCACGGATCCAAATCCCACATCATACTGACACTTTGAGCAGCTATCAAGCTGTCGTTCGCGATGAGCGACTACTACCAACTCAGTGATCGTGACCCACGGGCGTGCAGCTTTGCTGGCAATGGTACTGTCAACCCATCTGCCCCTTCCAATGTCTCCGCATCCGATGCTGCTGCAAGCTCGTGTCTCTCCAATGCCGTGGCAACTTTCGTACCGTCTTCCCCTGCAAGCATTGGGGGTAGCTCAAGCTCTGGGGGTGGCTCAAACGCTGGATCCTCGTCCTCGGCTTCTGCCAAGGGCAGTAATGGTACTGCCAGTCTTATCAGTAACAATGCACTTCTAGGCATGATCGCGATGACCCTAGTCAGCGTCGCCAGTGCTATGTGGACCTTGGCCTGAGTCCGAGAAATTAATTTCATTCTAAGTGTTCACTTCTCGATGTCTGACCGAACGATGGACACCGTCATACCCCTAAAGGACTCACCAGGCAACCATTGGCGAACAGACTTATGCTATCCAGTATTACCATTATATCGTTACCATCTGTAGTGTATTCGTTCAGTCTCTAGGAGTGCCCCATCTTTGCTGTGGATCTTAAATATCACTCTGTCTTGCTGATGCTTGAATGGAATGCACGGACCTCCAAAAGCGGAGCTTGAAAAAAATGATTCTGTCTCAATGTTTGTTTGAAGATTCCACTGTGCCACCATTTCCTCAGTGTGAACATTCATCTCGTCATGGCTCCTACAACTAACGACGTCGACCAACCTTCGCACCAGCAGGATAACTGGGGCCCGCAAGATGAACAACACATGGGTCCAGGTGGCGGAGTCGAACCTCAGAATGGAGCGTCGTTACCTCCTGACGAAGACCGTGCTCTGGGTCAAGGCCCAGAAAACCCAGATTATCCTCGCGGATCCAGCGCGGGTGCAGTCAGCGCTACTGAAGGCAAAGAAATTACTTTCCGTGAGAAGCAAGTCAAGGTGCTTAGGTCTCTTCTTGTCTCTTCCTGTCTCTTCATGTCTCCTTCTGCGACATTTTACACCGCCGCGCTCATTACCACGCGTGGTATTCGACGCCGAGCTAGTGCTTTGTCCAATACTACTATTAATTATTCTTAGCTTGGTTGCTTCGGATTTCCACTGTTGCTTTCGTTCTATCGGAGGCTTACTCTGGCTCGGGGCTGATTACAACTTCTCTTGCCGTTTCCTTGTGTATTCTCGACTGGGTGTTCACCTTCTGCTGTCCAGCCGAATAAAGTCTATATTGGTGGTCTACCCGAACACACTCAACAAGAGGATCTTCAAAGTTGCTTTGGCAAAATCGGCAATATCGTGAACATTGAACTAAAGTGGGTATCTACTACTACTTCCATCGTTCTCCCTATTCATCCCCCGCTTCAGAGTCGGATATGGTTTTGTTGTACGGCTCCTGCTTCGTTAGGTCAGCCGATTGATGCTCACGCTTGAATAGGAATTTGACACGCGGGAGGCAGCTGAGGAAAGTGTAGCAAAATACCACGAAGGTTATTTCATGGGAAATAAGATACGTGTCGAGTTGTCGAGAGGTGGCGGCCGCACTGCCAAGTACACTGGAGACCCCGGCGC
Source organism: Termitomyces heimii (assembly GCA_003313675.1). Classification (NCBI taxonomy): domain Eukaryota; kingdom Fungi; phylum Basidiomycota; class Agaricomycetes; order Agaricales; family Lyophyllaceae; genus Termitomyces; species Termitomyces heimii. The sequence continues at coordinate 73,377 of QLON01002461.1, read as the reverse complement.
TTGCTTTAAGTGTGGACAAATGGGTCACTGGGCAAGGTTTGTGGTCGCCCTTGTAAGTTGGTCTGCTCTCATCCTATTTTGTTTCCTTTATAGAGAATGTCCCAACCACGCCGGCTTGTGAGTATAAGTTGACCTCATTTTTCCCCGCTCTAACTCTAGTACCGATAGAATAGCTCCCAGACGCGCGTACGTATTATCTGGTTCTTCACCGCGCTTACCTCGACACCTAATTTATCTTACAGAAATATGCCGCAGCGCGAGGACGTGGCAATGGGACGCCCTCGAGATGCCCGTTATGATTATCCGTCAAGTCGCGACTACCGTCGGCCACCCTCTCCCAGGGATTACCGGGACTATCCGGCACCGCCTCCCGGTGTTCGCGGGCGAGAATACGATGATTATAGGCGTGGACCTCCTATGTCGGACCGCGAGAGATACCCACCTCCCCCTGCGGAGTACAGAGGCCGCTATCCTCCACCTCCCGATGCAAATTATCGCAGCTATGGTGGCCCTCCTTTACCTCCTCCGCCACCACCTTACTACGATCGCTACGAGAGGAGACCTGGTGGTGAGAGATTCCCTCCTGGATACATGCCTCCCGGGAGTGGACGGCCAAGAACTCCGCCTCGGTATAGAGAAGATTTTGAGAGAATCCCTTCTAACAGGTAAGAAGTTACGCTACTGGACGAGCCTGTTGTTAAGGAGGTGCACAGAGAATTTGATTATCGGGGCCGACCTCCAAGCCCACCTTCAGCTCGGTATGACGAATATCGTGGGGTTTCCTTAGACCAATCTGTACCTGGAAGATACAAGTAGGACCTTGTTTGACGTTGAGTTGTTCGCACTAAGCTCTTGTTAGGCGTCGGTCGGAAAGCCCTCCACGCTCTTATGATCATCCTTATTCTGTTGGAACAACTTTTGGCAATAACTATCCTAGTGCTGCGCCAGGTGGACCTCATCCATCCAGTGCTCCTCCACGCTCCGGCCCTCAACGAGACTACATTCCTCCCCGCAATGGACTAGAACCCAACTCTGGTTACAGAAGACACTAGGGTTTAATTTTGCATGACTCTTGTCGTGAGTATCTAGTGATCTGGCTACTGGTGCCAGTATACTATATGTCTTGTCGCCGTCGCTCGTCGGGCGATTTTGAGTACCTTGGTTTTAGTTTTGAATGCATTGTTTTCCCTCTCGATCATCTATTTTAACAGTTAACAGTTCAAGTCTGATCTAAAAACTCCAGTTTTGAGCCTGCTTATGAGACTATCTATCGTCTGCCTTCTTCTGACATTGCGTACAGCAAATCCTTATCCCCAGATTCGTCGACGAGGGTCTTTAGTTTACCATCCGGGATTCTAAGCAGCTTTTGTGGCCTGTCAAATTCAACCTTCGATTTGGATCGAGTCAGAGTGTCCAAAGTACACAAGGAAGACTTACAATTCGCCCGGCATCGAGCACAAGCTAAGAGAAAAACTCATTAGATGTTACAACGACGTCCATAGAATGATGACTGACGATCTTATCGGCGTCCATAATTGTCTGGAGTCGATGGGCGATCGTAATGAGTGTCACGTCACCAGGTAGTTCTTTTCGAAGAGAAGTCTGAATAATTGAATCCGTTTTGTAGTCTACGAGGATTGAGCAGTGAGGGGCATGCAGAAATTGGTCGAAATGAGATATACCAATGGCCGAAGTCGCTGCAATAAGGCGATGTGTCAGATTAAATGAAAATATCATGGCGTCTTCTCTTTTACCTTCATCTAGGATAAGGAGTTTGCTGCCACGCACTAGAGCTCTTGCCAGAGCAAGGATCTGTCGTTGACCAACGGAGAGGTTACCACCACCACTCGCGATAGCACTGTCCAGAGCAAGCCGTCCTTCATCCATTTCACTTTGCAAAGCAAATAATCCAGCGGCACGTAGAGCGTCGTTCAAAACAGCATCATCGTAACGATCAAAAGGATCCAGATTCTGTCTCAGAGTGCCGCTCAGCAATTCAGGCTGCATGTAGAATCAGTGGCATAAGTATAGTATCGTCGAGAAGAAAAGTCCACACTGACGATTTGAGGAATGATAGTGATGTTAGATCTCAGAATATCCAGATTGATGTCCTTTGTATTGACACCATCATAAAATATATCACCCTCGTTGTGAATACAACGGAGAAGGGAGAGGGTCAAGGAACTCTGTACAAACTTCAATAAACAGGGATTAGATCCATAACATAAACTACATACTTTGCCTGACCCTGTTCTTCCGACTGGGAATCGACTGGTGTATTAGCCAATAAACATAAAACACAAGAAATCAGTTCACCGACTCCAACCCGCTCCCCAGATTTGATATGGAACGAAAGATCACGCAGCACAGTGGGTCCACCTAAGGAGTACCTGGCTGACAGATTCTCAACCCGGATTTCTCCACTTGACGGCCAGTATGCAGGAAGTACACCTTGTTTTGTAGGTCCCGGTTCTTGTTCGATGTCAACATAGCCTTGTATACGTTCCAAGCTGCTCATTGTGTAAGATTGTTGTAGTCCAAAAAGGTCTCTATACGGACCTGTTGCCTGTGGTCGCCGATTTGCATGTTAGAGCTTCAAAATATAGATGCAATGGTTTACCTTGGACTTCGAAATCGTTCAATACCCTAACCCACCATAGGATCATACCACTAAAACCAACTGAGGTAACGTTTAAACAAGGCTAGGCTGATACTAGCAAGGATGCACTGACCGGCCATATTAAGAGAGAAACCTGTGTTTGAAGCTTTATGGTCCTCGAAATATACTAGGTACGCTGCCAAAGATGCGGCGAATAGGCCGCCGATCGCATCAATTCGAACACAAATCCAACGATTCAGGTTGTAGAATGTCCGAGCGGCTCGAGTATATCGATTGATACGTCGCAAAGATTCGTCTCGGAATGCCTCTTGGGCACCGTAAGCACGAATCGACACTATAAAAGATCAATTACCTGACCATTATTGCAGACAGTCGAGCTTACCGAGGCCGCCGATTGCGGCTCCGAAACTAATGTCATTAGTTAATTTAACAGTCTGAGATGTCATTCATCACTTACTAACCAAGGAGAGGTGCTCTTGCATTTGACATCTCGCGTTTGACCGAAAGCTGAGCTGCAATGTAAATTTGTCCAGTCCAACCACCCAGTATTGCAACGACGACTCCAGGGAGTAAAAAGGCGGGCGTGAACAAAACTACAGCGCCGAACTTGATAAGCATTGTAATTGTCATTTCAACGAGCCACCAAAGTCCATTTGAAATCTGACTATCCACTTAAGAACAATTCAGTGAGTGAACTATTCCCAAGTACCCAAAATTGATCATACCTGCTCGTATATCCTGAGTGCATCTTGTGATTACACGAGATGTGGGTGTTACATCAAGCCATCTGAAAACAAGCCGGTTAAGATAAGAGTACAACTCAAAGAAGCCTTACCTCAAGGTTGTACCCAAAATAGATGACAAGAGCTGCCCATGGATGCTTCTCGAAGCCCGGATGACTCCATACATATACATCAAATAAGAAGAGCAATATAGAACAACGGCGAGAAGGAGGAGCATGGCTGTGCAGTTGATGAGATGTAACTAAGGATCTCGAAGAAAACAAACACGCCATATACGCCTAAATATCTATAACAGCCATGAGCTATTGACAAACATGTAATCAATGACACTGACGAAAAAACAGGGACTTCTGATGGAAGATTATCATGATGCTCGTACTGAGACGCCCAATAACCGAGGTACCAGGTTTGAATCGCATTCAAGAGATCACACAGGACAAGGCCAATCATAACGACCACGAAAAATAGGATGGGGCTGTTGCCACCGAGACCAGAAAAGTAGAGTTTCACTTTCCATCGTCATTAGCCCTGGAACACATGGCCATGAGAAGTACTTACATGCAGCCCAACTGATATGCCCCAATTCTATCTCCTCCGCGACCATCAACTTTCCATCCGAGCTGGTCCCTTCTGCAAGGGGGGCCGGTTCAACTCCAAGTTCCCCCTTAGTAATCATTTTCTCCTCTTCAGTGAGTTCCTCAACAGAAAAGGAATCATTGGAGAGAGCTTCAGAGATGGAACCGCGCGTATGGATTGTGCCATCAATAGCCAGCGAAACTACGTAACTTGCAATGGGGCGAGTCATAGCAACGTTATGGGTCTGAGATTTGTCGATTTGCAAAGCAGTTTTAGAAGAAAAGTATGGACGTACGTACTACAAGAAGAACTGTCCTGCCCTGGATTAGATCGCCAGCAAAACATTTTTCAACAATCCACTTCGCTGTATGAACGCTGGGGAAATAATGTCTAATTACTCGAGGAAATCTTTAGATGAACTTTCAACTCACTCGAGAGCAGCCAAAACATCATCCAAAAGCAGGATTTCGGCTTGAGAATATACAGCTCGAGCGAGAGTTAATCTGGCTTTTTGTCCCCCACTCAGTGTTAGCCCTTTCTCACCCACCTCAGTCTCATCACGGGCATCAAACAAGGCAAGGTCGCGTTCGAGCGAACACTGGTACAATACTTTCTTGTAGCGCTCCTCCTCGAACGGTGCACCAAAGAGGATGTTTTGCTACAACAGCGTCAGAAATCGAAGTTGCGTGTCGGAAGAAAATGCTAGCGACATACCTTGATAGTTTCATTCTGAACCCACGACTCCTGCGCTGCATACGCTACTCCTTTGTCCCGTGGAAGGCTAAACCAAGAGTGAGGATGTGAAGGGATGAAATGCATTTCGCCTAGGAAGAAAGTCAAACTTGTCGTTTTGCTAGTTTGAAAGATTGACATACCGAGAAGCGCCATGAGAAGGGAGGTCTTTCCAGATCCAGTAGGACCAATGACGAGGTTGATCTGCCCCCGCTGGAATTTCAACTCATCCTTGATGCTAAGAACGAAATTCCGTTTTGAGGGTGTCAAACTACCCTCTGACTCGTTTGACCACATAAAAGTAGCATCACGAAAACCGATTTCATCACCCGCGTAGCCCTGCTGCAGGAATAAATCGGCCGAATCTTTCTTAGAGAATTCATCTAAGAGTTCAGTCTGCCGATCGTGTAAGTCTGGAGTTTGATAGAAGAACAAATTACACACATTCCGAAGGAAGTCATCAACTCGATTGAGAGACACTTTTCCAGTAACAAGCTGCGTGATCGCATAGAACACCATATGAAGTTGATCACGTAACATATCGAATACCGCCATAGAACTAAAGACTTTTGAAGCACTCAACTTTTGCTTCATAATGATTGTCTGTGAAAATATCGGCTTATAGTCCAGAGCTAAACAATATCACCAACACTACGAAGGCCGTTCAGTAAGTATGTCACAGATAGAAGTCCATTTTCTTACTAGGTTGAATAAGTCACAATCATAGTCGCAATAGGAATGAGGAAGCTTGATAACATGCTCAGCTGCAAACACAGATGACGATGAACTCGCTTACTTCAAATTTCCATTGATCATATCGAGAAATTGACGCTTCCATATCCAGACTAATTCTTTCTCTCGCTTTTCAGCAATCTTTTCCTCCATCTTTTTCTCCCAACCAAATAACTTGATCATGCGCAATACATTCATCGCTTTTTAGACATTAGTTAGCTCATAAATGTAATTTGAGAGTCGGGGTCCATACTTTCAGTGACAGCCTGAACACGAGCATCAGTTGCTTTTAATCTGACAACCTGCACATCCTGTATGCGTTTCGCGACGTAACCCGGAATAGGAAATAGTATGATGATAGACACTAAGCCAACAAATGCGCTAGAATATTCACCCTCAGTACTTAGGGAAATAAATCGTATTTTTTAGCCTTACCTCCATCCCAGTACAAGGTAAAGGAAGATTATGCATAGAATGATCTGGAGTGGTATATAGATCAACACTAACAAGAAGTCGCGAGCTTCCGTGATATTGTTCATGTCCGTAGTAACGAGGTTATTGATTTTTCCGACAAGATTCTCCGCACTGGAGCTTCCTTCACGCTTTGACCCTTCGACCGACGTGGTTTCTTTTCCTTTACTCTTCTGGGGACTACTAGATTTATTGCTAGATGAGCTAGCGCGAATTGTGTTATCTTGAGAATCCAAGGTCTCCACTTCACCAGAACCAGTCAATTCACCAGCATGACTGCCTCCGCCACCATCGTCATCAGGCGCGGTAAAGTCAATAGCTGATGTTATCGGAGAAGGGACAGAGGTAAAACTAGGCGAGCTTGCTTCGGTTTCGGCCTTGACTCGAATGCGGAGTGAATGCTCGAATATTAACTGTGTAATGATTCCTTCGGCACGTACAAGGGTCCTTGTCTGTCAAAAGACACATCAAGACCTGTGAAATAGGTCACGCGCTGTCATGTGACAAGAAAACTCACAGCAATGAAAATATACCACTGCCAAGCCAGCGAACCCAAGGCAGGGCCGAGGAAGAGCCAGATAATCCAGAACCATGGCCGAATTGTAGCGTTCTCCCCCCGGGTTTCTATATACCTTTGCGAAGATTAAGTCTTATGGCTAGGCCTATGATATGATCACGCACAGAAGCAACTGTTTGATTCCAATAGGGGAAACAAAACTCGCAGCTGCCGTTATAAACAGCATCGTTGCAAGAATCGTGTATTCTCTACGGAAGATTCGCAAAAGTCCCCAGAACAAATGCTGTTTCTTTTCTACTGCAAAAGGATCGATATGCTGTCCATTATGTGAGCTAACCGATGCGTTCAGAAGGTTCAGAAACTCACAGGAAAGCTATGAGCCTTTAAATTTACGGCGTAATCGGAATCGGACAATGGCGGAAGCTGGTCATGCGACAAATGAGGGATTCTGTACGCCAGGAAAACGATGGGATCCAGGAATGAATACACTATTAGCGAGAGTAGTGATGCAGTTTGTTCTGGATTAGGAACTTTCATAGGGTCCTTGTTTAGAAACAAACATTGAACACGGTCACCACCATGATAACGACGAGCAGACCTACTTGTGGATCCACGGGCTTATATTGGCGAGGAACAAGGAGAGGTATTACGGTGCTTGTCAAAGTCAGAAAAAATACTTTTGCCCATAACAGAGGGTCCTCCGACCAATCAAGAGGAATTCGGTCATAGGTTGCAAGTGGGAAAATGTCCCGATAGAAGAAGACTCCAAATGTTGAGAACAATAGGAAATTAATGTGGACCAAAGCGACACCGCTCCATTTCGGAGAGCCTAAAACTACCACTGCAGCCAAAAAAGACGCATAAAGCTAGGAGAAAGGAAGTTTGTTGGATAGAGAATGCAAACAATAAAGCAAGCTTCTACGTACATATGATGCAGACATAGCGAGATCATAAACTTCTCTCCGAAAGACTGAGCTATAGATTGAAAGGCCAGTGAGGATCAAGCACCCGGCCAACCTTGCAACCTGATATGTGAAAATGGCATTTCCACCCAAACCATCAACATGACCACGAACACCCTTGCGAATAGACTTGATCTCGGTTCCTCCAAGAATTACTGTCTCAGAAAGAAGGTGGGCCCTTGCTTGTATGTAGATGCGTGAGTTTACGACTAAATGGATGAAAAAGATGCCCGCCGAGGTTAGCGCCATTAGACTTGGAATAGCGAGGGTGTCGGATAGGAGGTAGTTAGAGAGAGCTAACTCCACATCGTCCAGTATAACCATGACGAATAGAGAGATTCGTTTGCGTATCACGGATCGGCAAGCCTCCGTAGCCCACCTGAAGAGAGGGTACATATTGTGTTTGAGCGGAAAACGTCGCAAACCTCGGAGCGAAGCAAGGCCTTCCACGGAACAGACGGGTGTTAGATTATCTCCGGCAAATGATTTCTGGTACTGTTTAAGATTTTCCGTCGAGTCAGGCGGAGTTGCGATCCATGGATTGAGGATCTCACACACGTTCTGAACTTTTGTTAGGTAAGATTCAGGGAGCATGAAAGTGGATTTAATATTGATGTTCTTTCTGTGACTTAACGACGCCTGTAATACATTTGTATAGATATAAATCATGTTACATTGTAATTTTATGTGGTCATACGCAATATCTGGGCAAACACAAAATGAATTCGCCACTCTTATATACTTATGTCTTCTTATATATAATTTAAAGCTGTAATTGGCACATCACGTGATAAGGTGGCCGGGGTCCTAGAGGGGCATGGTGCAAGGACATTTGTTCGAGCGAGACAACTCGCCAGACCATGGATTCTGCTGCGCCGCCACGGCTGTCGACATCGGACCCGCCGACTACGCCACAAGGCCCCATACCCCTCTTCGATGTTCATCTCCGTATTCTGTCCGAGTCTTACCTCAGCTTCTTCCAAGAACGGTGAGATCCGTGTCCATTATGTTCAAGTCGCGTACTTATGGTTGGTATTTTCTCTCAACAGGAGGCGAATTGAAGAGACATAGTGAGCCTCATAGGTCTTAAGCATTCGGACTCGATCCGACTGATTTCCACAGTGTAGATTCACTTCTCAAGTTACATCACAGGATCAAGTCCTTCGACACATACTTGGACGATCGAGGAGAGCTCAATACTACTAGAAGTGTTTGGCATGAAATTAGGGATAATCTAGAACGAGGTACGTTTGATGTCTCTCCACAAAGTTTATATTTGTTCATATCCCACCTCAGAGGCGCAAGCAAGAGAAGCATTTTGTGCCGCTCTTACTATGGATGTAATCATCCCTTTGACTAATTTGAAGGCAAGATATATATATGTAACATAATCGTCTTTCCGATGCAATCCTTTCGTTAGGAAACTCAGGAGCGTACTCGGAAGCGGATCAAGGAGGACTTGAAGGACTCGAGTTCGGCGTATCATGAGTACGCGGAAAATGTGCTGCCGAAGTTGAAGTCAAAGTATGTAAAGAAATTTACAGAGATGGAGGTACATTGGAATGCCTGTCCGAACTTCCGTTGTCTCACCTCTTCCAAGGAACAAAAACGAGTGGCAACCACGATTGGCCCAACAGCACCGCTTCCACTTCCCTCGCCTGGTGAAGAGCAGCATCATCATTTAAGTAATTCTAAGTCAAATCCCTCGATGCCCTCGAGGCCTACAGTGACCGGTCCTCAGCCATTACGCGCACTTGATCGTCGACCATCTGGAAGCGGCCCTCCAGCCCGAAATCGCTCGCCGTCTTCGTCGACTGCATTCTCGGATTTTGCGCATCAAGGTTTATGACACCTTGACTAATTCTTTCAAGGTCTCTGAATGCGTATATCTAGGGAAAAAACAACTCAATCAACTTATTGGGTTTCTTGACAAGGGGGCTGTAAAAGAGACTCTGAGCGGTGGCAGGGAGAATCAAGCCCTTCGAACGGTACGGACTAAAAGAGAGGCCGACGAAGCAGGTGCGTTGAAATCCAGAAAAACAAGCACATCAGTTCACTTGAATCGTAGATCGCGAATATCGCAAAGGTGTTCACTGGTTGGAAACTTTGCGTCTTCGACGGACTAAGACCCTGGAAGGTGGTTACACTGTACGTCCCAGTCGATTTCGCGTTTAAATTAACCCTTTGAAAATCCTCAACGTAGAGTTTGGAGATGTTTGTCGAAGAGTTGTCGGCGGTAATGAAGAAATCGCTCGAAAGATATACCGATAATATGACGTGTGTAATTATCAGATCGAACTTTTTCCGATGACCTCACGCTTGTCAAAAGCGCGACTTCCACGACTCAGACACAACTCACCACCCTTGCTCGGTCAATAGTGATTAACATTTCACCTGAGATCGACGTAAACAAGTTGAGAGCTTACATACCCCGTTCTTTGGCTTCCGCGATACCTGAACCCATCTTATACGAGCATGGCCTTGTTGGCTTATGCAGTGATTTGATTTTCGGTTTCAGTTTGGTGGACTACGCAACCTCAAAGGGTTTGCAAGAAGGGGAGATACCCAAAATCGTGCGGATCTGTATACAAGAGATCGATCGACGCGGTCTCGAATCAGAAGGTATCTACAGGGTGGGAATAGCAGTGAAACACTCCACAAAGAATTTTTGACAATTTTGTCACCAGGTCTCGGGTCGTCATGCTATCGTCCAAACGGTAAATTTATATCGCTCTCAGTACGTCGTATGCATATGAATTTGCAGATGCAACATAATATCGAAAAAAATGAGGAGCGCTTTGAGTTTTCACATAGGGACGATGTATATGCTGTTTCGTCATTACTCAAGGTGCGCATACCTATCATTGTGAAATACTACCTCTCAAAATTCTCGTTATAGCTCTATCTAAGGGAGCTTCCCGAACCTGTATTTAAATTTTCTCTTCAAGAAAGGATTCAGCACACAGAAGATCGAGGTTGGATAGTTTTAATATCGGGAAACAAGTCTTTCTTATCTCTTTCTAGCTGATCACATCGCCAGCAACTTCATGCTTATTCGGTCCAAGATACGAAGGCTACCATCTGTGCATCAATCTACCTTGAAAGCTCTTCTAGAGCATCTCTCTCGCGTCGCAACCTCTAGTGAAAGGAACAAGATGGATCCTAAGAACCTTGCGATTGTGTTTGGAGGTGTGATTTTCGGTGAAGACGAGATACCGAAGGGCGGCGACTTGTTGAGTGTGCAGACATGGAAGGTTAGTGGAATAAATAGCCCTCATTGAATGTATTTTGAAAGAAAGGACTAGGATTCGGTTATGGAAGACCTGATTGTTCACGCGAACATTCTGTACTCAGAACACCAAAGTCACTACTCACCTCCTCTTCCACCAACTCCTGCCGGAGAACCAGTGCCGTTTTATACTTATGGTTCCAAGAGTACGAAAGTTGCCAATGTTGTACCATCTATTCCTACCAATAGTACCTCACAAGCGACGTCTCCTCAAGACTTCACTCCTCGGTTACCTGCCCGACCTACGAGTAGTATCCATCCATCTCTTCGTGCCAATCCGCAATCACCGACCAGGGTGTACCACGACAGCCCGTCGCCTCTACCCTTACGTACAGGACGTAATTCACAAGAGGTGACACCTCCTCCTTCTCCCATAGCATCAACCAGTTACGGAGCGGATGGCGCTCCACCACCAGATCAGGAGGCTTTTAAAGTGGCACAACACAGCACTCAGTAGCCCATGCCACCTCTATGACCAGTTTTCCCAGTTCCCACGTTGTCACCTAATGCATGGTGATCACCTTCACCTTCCTGTGTAGATTTTCCTTGGTGTTCAAATTTCCAAACCTTCCTGGTTGCATATCACATATCGTTGGAATAATGACTATATTCCGTAGAGACCCAAGATTCCATGGTTTTTGTGTACATTATTGACTGTATAGTATGATAGGCATAGGCAGGCCAGTGATAGAATTCAGGAAATCAGGTAACAGAAAACAGCTATTTTATATGAAGAGATCTTGAGTAGAAGGGCCACCCAGTAACAGGGATGAGCTTGTATTCTAATCACAGACTCCAAAGTTGGAAGAAGACTTACTTCAGGTCTAGCCAGTGAGGAGTTTGATGAAGGTAGCAGAAAGTGAATGAATCAGGGTGAAATGGCATGGAAATTAGAAGGAAATATGGGGTAAAGAACCTCTAAAATAGTGGTTCTTTGACACTAGCCTCTAGCAGTATTCTGTCCTGAAAAGGCTTCACAGTGTGCTTCAAATTGATAGTGTAGTGTGTCTAACAATATGTATTTGCATGGAACAGTTATCAAAAAGAAAAGAGGTGAATGTGATTCAGTAAGACTCTTCAAGAACTATGTGATCACTACAATATGCTAAATGTAACAGAACTTTAGCAAAGCAAATTAGAGCTACTGTAAGTAAAGTAATGTGAAGTAGTTGGGCACTACAAGTTGAGAAGGAGTCCAGACAGGTTCCCAGTAGACTTCTTAAATTGATGCAGTAATGGCAGTGATAGTGGGCTGATAGTGGTAGTGGTGCAGTTGTCAATGACTAAGTCAATAGAAGTGGGCAGACTCAACATGCATGGATGACTTGTTGCATCTCAGTGCCATTGGATAGTGATGTGTGTTGAACAGTATATTAGAGATGGTGGGGATCAGTTATTTAGCACTGCTTGGGTAAGCCACTGTGCTAGATTATAGTGCTGCTCAGGTAAGTTGCTAGGTCATCAGTAATTCTAACAACTCATTGGCAAAGTCATTAAACATAAAGTAAAAGAGGGTGAGACCCATAATTGGTCTCTGTAAGTGTAAGTAAGAATTGAAGCATAGAAATGTAATGTCAGCCACAACTATGAGCTGTGGGTGTGAAAGTCAAGCAAAATGAAGAAGCATTACATAGAATGTTGATGAGTTTGCCATCAACACAGGATAAGACAATGGGAGTTAAGCAATTACATCTCATTTTAATATACTTAGTTAACCAGAATTTGTGGGAACCTAAGCAACTAGAAGCCTTTATGAGCCTAAAGCTAGTGCAGAGAAAGGAAATCAACAAGTAATAATTGATGCTGATTTAATCTGAATCTAGAGAACAAAGGGATGAGAAGCAGAACACCATGATAAGTGCAGGGTCTTTGGCACCACCTTTTCAGACCACTCTCTGTGGTGTGTGACCTACTAAAGGCAGACAACTTCTAACACCATAAAATAATGACTGGTTTGGGAAGAAAGAACTTTGTTTCTGCAAACTAAACAGAAAAAGATGGGAAGTGACATTGGCAGGTCAGTCATGTACTTTGCCATATGCAGCATGACAAAGCAGAAGCAATTGATGAAATGGAAAGAGATATATAGGTTGAAGGAAGAAAAAGAATGATTGGGAGAAGTCAGGAAGGCATGAGAAATATATTCTTGGAAAGCACTAAGTAGGCAGTAAGTGGTGCCATTATTTTTGAGACTTAGTGACTATAAATTTTGGAAATAATGAAAAAAATAATTTGAGTAGTTGTCAAGTATAGTAGTGGAGCACTAACATATAGTAGCAATCTCAAATAATTCTGTAGTATAATGACTTAGCATATAAGTAGATAGTGACAGTAAAGGAAAACAAGTTACTTACAGAACCAAAGAGCTCAGTATTAGTGCTAAGACAGTTTGAGCTCATTGTGTGCTTTGTTTCATGATGCTCTATGTGATGCATCTTCATTTTGCTTGACTTTCATTCTTCACTATGCTCTCTGCCCACAGCTCATAGTTGTGGCCAATGTTATGTTTTTATGCTTCAATTACACTTATAGAGACCAATTACAGATCTCACCATTGTTCACCTTATGTTCATCCACCTTACTGATGAGCTGTTAATATTATTGCTAACTTAGCAACTTATCTGAGCAGCACTAGATAACTGACTCCCTTCCTTCCCCACCACTATCTTGGATATATTATTCAACATGCTCCACTGATGGATAGCACTGAGACATAATAATATATCCATACATGCCAAGCCTGCCCTTCACTTAGACTACTAACAACTGCACCACTACTATATCATTAGCCCAATATCACTGATATCACCACATCAAATTAAGACATCTGGAGTTTGGAGTTTCACATCCTCTAGTATTAACCAGGGGCATTTATTTCAATGTAGAGTACATGGAAATTGTATATAATGCACTACAGTATTTGACTAGTGCCAGCCAGCTTTTTGGCTGAAAATGCCAGGCTTAGGCTTGCTAATATCTGCTGTTGACATCTGAATCCATCTCTTTTTGATACTAGTCACACTTTCCTCATATTACTAAAGTGGTAGCCCACAAACTATACTCCCAGTCTTCACTAATGCTGCTGGTGACTAAACACTCTTGATTGACTTTAGAATGCTGACTGATTCATAAATTAGCTATCTCTTCTACTATTTATCTAGCATCACCCTCTCAGTACATTTTAGTGTAATGGGCCACTTTTCTTCCACATATTGCTAATTTTCCTCAGCATTGCTGGAGTTCATCATTTTTATGGTTAATGAACTGATAGAGCCCACAAACTATACTCCCAGTCTCCACTAGTGCTAGTGACTAAACACCCTTGATTGACTTCAGAATGCTGACTGATCCATAAATTAGCCATCTCTCCTACTATCTATCTGGCACCACCCTCTCAGTATGTCTTGGTGTAACAAGCTGCTTTTTTCTCACATATTGCTGATTTTCCTCAGGATTGCTGGGGCTCACCATTCTTATAGTTGATGGGCTGATTCAACTCCTTCATACTTGTGACCTTATTAGTTCTGCCATTTTAATCTATGCCCTTCCAATTTCCCAGGCATCTATAAGGCCCTACCTCCTTTTTTTGGGAGTAAGGGATGAGACCCATATGACTTCATTGCAGGATGTTATGCCATAAATTTTTAACCACTTGGGAGATAGGTCTTTCTTAGAAATACAATGGTGCCAGCTGAGCCACTATATCTTGCATTAAGACATTTGGTGAGAACCAACTATTTCTACATTAATTATAGTAGCTCTAAAGTGCTTTGCTAGATTTTTAGCATGCTTAACATATTATAGCAATTATATAGTTATTTAAGGGTTTAGATAAAGCAATTATTTTGGACTATGAAAACATAATAGTAATATATATATTGTATAGAGTGCTTCTTTAAACCCTTAAATTTTTAATACTGTTATGCATATCAATACTAACATATACAATTATAGTTTGAATGCTAGGAAAAACTCTTTGCTAGCATATTTTACTTTATAGCTTTAAACAGTTTCACTGATTACAATTTTCTTGATACTTGCTTAATTACTTTACTAACAGTAGCTACTTATCTGATTCTTGGACTCATAACAAAAATTAATACAGGTTTAAGCACTATAGATAGCACACTAATTTACATTAGTGCAATAATATTGAAACAGAAAGAAGTATAATCTAAGAATAAGTATAAGCTTGTAGCTGTTAAGGAACCATTTTTTTGAGGTCTTTTACCCCATGTTTCCTTTCAATTTCCAGGCCTTTTCACTCTAATTCATTAAACTCCTCACTAGTTGAATCATGGAAATAAACTTCTTTATTAGTCTTAGAGCTTTTGCTAGACTCTAGAAAATGAATCACTTTTGATGTGGCCATGACATCAGTCACAATGTGTGACAATGTCATATGTGACAGTCACATGACTTAACCTCAGAATATTAATGTAAAATTAGGTTATTTAGATTAGTCTGAATAGAGGCAATCACAAATGAATTAGCTTTCACTAAGTTCTAAGGCTAAATTACACTTTACAAAATACTTTTATAAAATATATGGGTGGGTAATAAAATTTATTAATTTTCAGTCAATGCAACCTCAGTCACACCAAAAGAAGGTCTAAAAAGCATATCAAACTATTGACCTAAAGTATACTATTGCTTTGAGCCTAAGATATCCACTCTCTGGGAATTCTAAGCATGAGCAATCAGCAACCTGCTGAATGTTATAAAATTCCCCTCTATTTATATTATTTTCCCTCCTTATGACACATAACATTTTCCAGTTATTCTAAGTCATTTTCCAGTTATTAGGCCTCTATTTTCTGGTTCTAAAAGACTTGGTATAAATTTTCCTAGCTAAGAAAGTGTAAGAGTGACTTCTGGAGGCTGTGGCTCAGTCACACAGCTGGTAGAAAAAAATCTAAAAATGTATTAATAAAGGTAAAATAGGTATAATGATAAAGTGCTAACCTGGCAGAGGAAAATTCAAAGAAAACAAGTCTAAGAATTTACTCTGCCTATTAATAGAAAATATTCTGAGGTCAAGTCACATAACTGTCACATGTGACATCATAGTGTGACATTGTCATGCCATTGTCATGCATTGTGACTAATGTGACTGATGTCATGGTCATGGTCACATCATGAGTTATATAGCTACCAAGTTATGGAGGTTGTGTGAATTAGATTACTTTTGATGAGGGCTTCATTAGAGTCCTTGTCAAAAGTGATCCATTTTTCATAGTCTAGCATTGGCTCCAAACCAATGAGGAAGTTTGTTCCCACAGTTCAGCCAGTGAGGAATTTAATGAAGATGCTTGACAGCAGGTGAATTAGAGTGTAAAGGCCTGAAAATTAAAAGGAAACATAGGCTAAGAGACCTTCAAATGGGTGGTTCCCTAACAAAGAGAATCCTCCAATGTTTTTGGTGCTCCACTTCCATGAATTATTAATATCTCCCTCAATTCTTCTTTAAATGCCTTCAGATTTTTTTCATCAAGTGTAGAATTATCAGACCTTTTTAGCAATACTAAATACAATAGGGTTTAATTGCCTTTCCATTGAAATATAAGCATTTCACTGAAGCTTGCTCAATTTTCCTCAATAATTAAATTTAGCTTTTTCCATTAAATTGCTAATCCCTCTATCAATTTGCCACAAAATGCCTTTAAACAACTTTTATTGTGTGCATAATGGACTTGATCCAGGGTTTTGGGTGTTTTGTGGAGACAGGGAGTTGGTGGGGGTTGAGTCAGAATCAGAAGTTCTAAGACAAGACCCAGTTAGCAAATTAAGAGTCATGAAGTGCATACTAAACTTAGAGCATGCAATTATTCAGGTGTGCCAGTTAAAGTGTGCCGGTCAGTGCATACCAGTCAAGCAAAAGGGCATGCAACAATTGTAAGTAATATCAAGACTAACAAATACAGTGGTGAACTACACTATAAGTACTACAGAGTTGGGTCTCAAGGTTCTGGGGTGTCTGGGATGGTTTCTAGAAGGCATTGAGTAATGGGCTGGGACTATATACTTGGATTGTACGTGTAGGATGCATAATCAATTGGCATGGGGGGATCATGATGTGTGATGGCCGGAAGTGGATAGTGTGATCCGGCAGTTGATGGTGGTCAATCCCGGAGTCTGTGATGCAGGGTTCCCAGGGGGTTGGCTGATGGTAGTTGTGATGTGAATTAATGGCAGTGTCAGTGGTTGTGGGGCAGGGCATATTGTGGAGTTAACAAAGAGGGTTCTGGGTGGAGTTCCGGGGTTGTTCTGAGGGACTCCGGAAGGGATCATAACATCACCCCCCCCTCAGCACCGAGACCCTCCAAGGTGCATGTAACCAGTGGTTCAGTCTGAGATCCAATCATGGGATCCAGCACCTAACCTGCCACGTATTGAAAAAAAATTTTACTATTAGCTCAATCATGTTGCACACACTGACACATTTCCTGATGCCCCCAGCTACTAACAAAGTGGCCCCCCTGGTTACGTGGAAGGCCCGGGATATGTGATACTGTGCACATGTGGCTATGCTTATTCAACATGAGTGTCGCCAGGTTGTCCATTTACTATGACTAACCTTCCTTTTTCAGAACTATGCTATAATTTTGCCTCGGAGGTGGGTCCCAGCCAGCCCCTAGAGCCTGCTCCCAATGCAGGCTCTGGTGTCCTCCCAGAGCCTCACCCAAGTCATCCCATGCCTACCTTTGTGTGGAAGACTGTCCAGACTGTTTCCCCCCCTTGTCCGCAAACCCCCCCGTCCTAGGCTGTCCGCCCCTCATTTTTGTTATTCCAGGATGGTGATAGGGGCTGTTTCTGAGGTCCTGGAGAGCTGTTGCATTGCATGGGCAGCCATAACCTAAGAGCAATTTAGAGAGGCCCTGGAAAGGCTCTGGAGTCTGCCTGCTTACACCTGGTGTGAGAGCAATGGACCAGTGAGTGGTCTTCTATTTTGGGTCTCTTTGCTAATTTCAGTGCAGTGCTTGCACTGCGCCCGGCGACAGGTCTCCTGTCTATTCAAGGTCCTGGGCTCTTCATCTTGCTAGGACATGGCTGTGTGTGAGGCATGCTGCCTCAACCACAAGCAATGTTCTGTGTCAGTGCTGTGGAGAGCACACTGTATTTCTCGAAAGCAGGAGTGGCCACTGGGGGGGATTACTTAAAGGATGGGAGTCAAGGAGCAGGACTGGGTGGTGGAGTCAGTGGAGAAGGCATCCATGGAGGTGTCTAGTGGGGGTTCAGGGGGCTAAGGAGTTAACTAGGTGGGGGGCCAGGATTACTCCATGGTCCTGATCACCCATTGGGTGACCTGGACTGGAGCCAGCAGCCACAAGGGCCTTGGAGGGCACCTGGACAAAGGGAAGAGGCGGGTGTCACCCAGTTTCTCCTTGGGGCCTTCTAAAAGGGCATGTCTGCCTCTGTCCCCAGCTCCATTAGCACACCTTTCTCCAGTAACTTTTTCCCCCTTATCTAGGTGGCTGCTGGGCATCAGGGTGAGGGTCTGGCAGGAGCATTCAGGACAGGGCAACCTGGAGAGGAAGGAGTGTGAGGAGGGGGAATACAAGGCAGTCATCCTGAAGTTAGAGGAGGTAAAGGTGACCTGGGGAGAAGTCGATGCTCAGGCGGAGCTTCCAGGGCTGGGTTTGTTGAGTATGGGGCTGGTCAAGGCTCTACATGAGGATGCGGTAATTGGGCATATGGCCTTCCTTAGTGAGTATTTACTGCTTGCAGTCAGGTCAATACTGATGTCTCTAGGTTGGGCCCGGGAGCATTGCTTGGTCCTGGATGGGGCTGCCTTGGCACTCTCGTCTCTGTGGGAGGGGTTGCTAATGGAGGTGGGGAGTCCCAGAGTGGAGTGGAGTCTGAACTTGCTGGAGAAGCTAGTTATGGCTCACTACCGGAGGAATGTCCTGACCCCAGAGTTGTGGTTTGAGCAGATCTTAGATGAGGGCAAGCAGCTCCCATCTTGGAATCAGTTGGCCGAGGAGGTGTGGCAGGAGCATAGTCCAGGGAGAGTGAGGGAGGGTTTCCAGGATTAGCCAAAGGGGGGGAAGGATGAGGGTAGTTTGAGGCCTCAGACCTAAGGGCCCTGTTTTCTTATTGTCATCTTGTTGGATAGCATATGTATTGATCTGTAAAATAGTGTATATCTAGAATGTATATAATGGTCTCCTGGAGTTAAAAAATAATGTAAGTAAGGTGGTGGAAAAATTAGAAAAAGCACCTTGCCCAGACTCTGGGGTGCTACTATGGAAAAGAACTAAAAGGGAGGTAAGGTTTTAATAAAGAGGAAACAGAAGATATATGTGGGAGTTGAATCCCTACTAAACCCAGAGGTGGGAGTTATGCCTGCTACTGCTGTCTGTGAGTCCTGCACCCCATAGGGTCATTTCCCGGGTGATGTCACTGAAAGTCCCAGAGTTTGTCAAGGGTGCCATCAAGGTTCTGGTGCAGTTCCCAAGTATTATCCTCTGGGCTATACTTATGCCATCATACAAGGAAGTGGGGTCATCCACAAATGTTCCAGAAGTCAAAGATGTCTTCAACCTTGTAGTGGTACTCATCCTCAACTTTGACTGGGGGAGAGAGTTTGGGGCATTACTTGGGAAAGAGGTCTGGGGGGTGTCTTTCCAGGAGGCAGCCATGAAATATCGGGTGCAGACCTTTAAGTCCTAGGGGAAGCTCAATCTTGTAGATGTGGGATGAGACTTTCTTCAAGACCTTGAACAGGCTGAGGTGCTTGTGATTGAGCTTTGGAGAGGGCTGGCGGGTGCAGAAGTGGCATCAATCTAACCATATCTTTGTCCTGGGGGCCCAGTTAGGGGTGTCTTCCCATTTCCGGTTGGCATGTTTTGCATAGGCCCAGTTCGCAGTGTCGATTTCCTCCTGAAGGAATGTGTGAAGGGACTGAAGATCCTGGGCAACCTTGTGAGCAGTGTGCGATGGAATGTCCTGGAGCAAGAATGTCAGTTGGGGGTGATATTCTTTGTTGGTAAAGAAGGGGGTCACTCTGGTGGCAGAATGTGGCATGTTGTTGTAGGTGAATTCAGCCAGGGGAAGCTCGGTGCACCAGTCATCCTGTAGGTAGTTGATGTACAGCTAGAGGTACTGCTTGAGAGACTGGTTGACTCTCTTGGTTTGGCCATCAGTTTTGAAGTGGTAGGCAGCAGAGAGACTGGCTTTTATTTTAAGGGCCTTACATAGGAAAGTTCAGAATTTGGACATGAAGAATGGGCCCCGGTTGGAGACAATGTCATCTGGGAGTCTGTGTTTGGTGAAGACGTGCTTAAGGAATAGCCGGGCAAAGTCTGAGGCAGTGTCTGTGGTATGGCAGGGTATGAAGATGCCCTGCTTGGTTAGCCTACACACAATGACAAGAATAGCATTGAACTCTTCTGACTCTGGAAGTTCAACAATATAATCCAAGGATATAGAGGACCAGGGGTGTTGTCCAATGGGCAGGAGTTTCAGGAGCCTGTAGGGTCAGTATTGGGGAACTTTAGCCCAGAGGCAGGGTTCACATGATCGAATGTAGTGGGTCACATCCTTTCTTAGTCCTAGCCAAAAGTAAGCCCAGGAGATAAGCTGGAGGGTCTTATGTATCCCAGGGTGTCCTTGGAGCTTGTGGTCGTGGTGTTGATGGAGAACATCATAGCGGAGTTGGGCATGATCTGGGACATAGATGCAGCCATTCCAGAGAAGGAGTTTTTTGTCAGAGGACAAGGAGAAGGCAAGGTCCCACTTGGTTCCATCGGGGGGGTTACAGGAGTCATGGTCAAGGAAATACTTGTCATGGGGGGCATGGCATATCTGGCTCAGAATTCCTTCATCATTTAAAATCAGTATGGCATTCAAATGTTCAGGGAAGATCACCACGTGATGATTAAATGCATTGCATTCTATCTCAAATGATTTCTTGGGGTAGATGTCTGGTTGTCAGGTGAGGGCATCAGGTTTAGCTCTAAGTCATCCCAGACAGTACTGAATTGTGAAGTTGTACTCCAAGAGGATTTTGGACCACTGGGCCTGCTGTTAGCTGAGTTGCTTGGTCATGGTAAAGTATTGCAGGTTATTGTGATCTGAGTAGACCTGAATCTAGTGTTGGGCTCCCTTAAGGTAGGCCTGCCATTATTTGAAGGCCTCAACAATGGCAAGGAGCTCCTTGTTGTAGATATCGTAATTGAGCTTGGCATTAATCATGGACTGGGTGTAGAAGGTGACTGGCTGGAGCTTTCCACCATCGGCTTCCATCTGTGAGAGGATTCTGGTGATGGCGTAGTCAGAGGCATTGCATTCTAGGATGATTAGGAGGGTGGAGTCATAGTGCCAGAGTATGGAAGCAGTGGTGAAGGCCTCCTTGAGTAGGTTAAAGATGCTCTAGCACCTACTGTCCCAGTTCCATGCCATGTCCTTGCATGTGAGTCAGTTGAGGAGTTTTGTAATACTAAAGTAGTTATCTATAAATCTTCAGTAGAAATTAGTGAAACCCAAGAAGGACTATACTTCCTTGATGTTTCAGGGTTGCAGCCAGTTGACAATGGCCTTGACTTTGTGGGGGTCCATATAAATGCCCTCTGGGGATATAATGACACCAAGATACTCAACCTCTTCTATGTGGAATGAGCACTTCTCAGGTTTGGCATAGAGGTTGTGCTTCCAGAGGCATTCCAGAACCTGCTGGACATGCTTCTGGTAATTCTTCTTTGAGTCAGAGTAGATGAGGATGTTGTCCAGGTAGATGATCACAAAGACATCACTTATGTCATGGAAGATGTTATTTATGAAGTATTGGAATGTGGCAGAGGAGTTAGTCATTCTGAAAGGCATTATGAGATATTCAAACAGACCATACTGTGTGCAGAATGCAGTTTTCCACTCATGTCCTGGGGCAATATGAACATTGTTGTAGCCGGAGTGGAGGTCAATCTTTATATAAACCTTGGTGCTGCAGAGTCGGTTAACTAGATTGCCAATGAGCGGGAGCAGGTAGCAGTTCTTCTTAGTGATCTTATTGAGTTTCTAGTAGTTGACGCAAAGTTGGAGTGAACTATCCTTCTTCTTGGCAAATAAAACCGGGGCTCTGGTGGTGGAGGCAGAAGGTCAGATGAATCTCTTTCCAAGCATTTCATCAAGGTAGTCTTTGAGGGCTCGGAGCTTGACTTCCAACATGTTGTAGACCTTTCTAAATGGGGGGCTGGCTCCTTCCTTGAGGTCGATTATATGATCATAGGGGCAGTGGGAAGGGATTTCCTTAGTGTCACCTTCAGAAAATACATCAGCAAATTTATGATACTCTGGGAGAACTACTTCTCAGAGAATCTGTTTTTTGGTTTTCTTTTCTGGGGGGATAGTATCCCCTCATAGGTGTTCTTCTGGGGGAGAAGGCGAGGTGTGCAGCTGAAATGTGGGGGCCCCATCCCTCATGAAATGGGCAAAGGAGGCAGCTCCAATAATCCTAATGTCAAATGTATTTGGGTCAATCGGAGTCATGGATGCATTGACTGAAGCAGGTATAGTGCATATCTAGGACCAGTCCAGGTAGTTTGGCCCTTTGTGTCTGTTTCAAGGAATGTTTGAGAGTTGAGCGGGGGCCTTGCAGGCTTGGACAGATATTGGCGGAGCATGGCTGGGGGGTGTGGTAGTCACTTTGGGAGTATGGGGTGCCAGGTCGCTCCCTAGGGCCCGGAGGTGCATAGCAGTTGGGGGGCGGTCTTTGGGTCTTGGGAAGGTCATTGTGAGCATTCTTCAATCAATGTCAGGGTTCATGTTACATAGTCAGAGTAGTCCCAGCACCATTGGAGTTAATGCATGGAGTTGTGTAACCAGGAAGTTGGAGGTGAACTCATAGTCATTATCCAGGGTCATGCATCCCAAGTAAGACCTTAGGATGGGGCCAGAAGAGGAGGAGGTGCTGTCAAGGTGTTGCAAGTCAAGGGGTTAGTTAAGGAGGTCATGGGAAAGGTCAAAGATGTCACTAATGAAAACTCCAGTAGCTCTGCTGTCAATGAGGGGTGATATTGGTCCCAGGGCACCATTTAGCCTAGTATTGATGATGAAGGATTGGGATAAGCGAGACTGGAGCCCAGGAGTTGGTGGGGGTTCATCCAAGGAGTCCCTCAGGGTTGGTCCAGGAGAGTCTGGGATATTGAAGAAGAGTTGCTGGTCGTCAGGCATTGGCTCCCAGGTCAGGCAGAGGGTGAGTTGTTACTAGTCAATGTGGGGGTTAGTGTCCCGAAGCCATGGAAGCTCCAAGACTAGGAGTGCAGAGGAGTGTAGTTTGGTAATTAACATCTGGAGGTTGTGAGTCTATTCATTGGCAAAAGTAACAGGCATACACACAAAGTGAGTAATGTCCCCTGCCATAGAGGTGTCTCTATCGAAGAGGCAGAGCCACACCGGGACCAGGAGTCATTGAGCAGGTTCTGGAGTAAGGGTAGACTATATTTTGTCAATGAAATTGTCTGTGGTGCTACTATTGATAAGGGTGTTGAGGGAAGTTCCGGAGGGAGTAAAGCAGGTTTTGAAGAGGAGGAAGTGTGAAGAGTAGGAGGGTAGATAAGCCATGAGGGTGTCCTGTGCGAGTGTCATGGAATGGAGATGTAAAACTGGGGCAGAGAAGACATTGGGGTTGATTCCACGATTTAGGGCATCTTCTGAGTCTAAATCGCTGGGTTGTTTTCCAAATATTCATAGGTGGCATCCTCCTCTTCAGAGGTCCAGGTGGCGTGCCTCATAACCTGTCATTGGGGATACTCGGAGATAAAGTGGTCTTTCTTACCACAGAGTATACAAACCCCCTCCCTCCTCTGTCATTCTTGTATGTCCTTTGGAACCTCAATTCAGGGTTATCCCTTCTTTGGGAGCCAATTGGCCTGGAGGGCCTCTTCATTCCATTTGTCAGTGAAGTCAGAACCCTCAGAGTCCTCTAGGGGTTCCTCAGGGCTTGGTGGGTTGCCTGGGTCATTGGCGGCCATGGCGGCATTGAGTCAGGCCTGGCGGCAGGTGCCGCTACCAGGGTTAGCATTGGGTGGGCTATGACTTACTGGGGTTCTATCACCAGGGAATGCAGGAGGATTGTTGCTTCAGGTTTGGGGGTTGGGGTTTTTGCCAGAGGACCATGGGGTTCCAGGGGGCTCAGGAGTTTGAGTACTTACTGTGGTCTTCTCAATATTGTTGGTCGATTTGCATGACAAGGGCCTTGTATCCATTATAGGAGAGTTGTTTCAGGGTGAGTCAGAGGACGTTCTTGATACATTGTGGCAATGTGTGGCGGAGGGCATATTGGAGAGTGCTGTAATTCCAGCCTGTTTCATAAGCTTCCTTTTCAAAACATACAATGAAGGTGGTGAAGCATTCTTCAGAGCACATCTGGAGGTTGAAGAGGTTGTCCTCAGCCTTGGCTACAGTGTTGTAAATCCCAAACTTTCCAGAAAATTTGTCAACAAAGGCTTGCTAGTGAGAAAGTGCCAGATTGTTGGAGTCAAACTGGATGAGGGTGGTGTAGTGGTCAAAGGCAATTTTCTGGAAGTACAAGGTGGTGAAGGCCACCCAGGAGCTATCAATCTGAAAGGTGAGTGGCTTCACCTAAAACATATTAAGACATTGAGTGAGGAATGTACGCCATTTCCAGGGGTCTTGGCCTATGAATGCATTGGGTTTTTGAATGTCCAAATGCCCTTCATGGGCAAGGGCATCATGGACATCATTAGGGCTGGTGCCATTGCGGGGAAGGGGGTCAGCATTATAGTAGTAGTAGTGGTTTCCCCCTCCTCCATGTGGAGGAAAGGTGCCAAGGATGGGGCCCCACCCACCGGAAGAGTCTCCTCTGGGCAATTCACCTAGGGGTTCACACTCGGGAGGTTTGTTTTCCTAAGGAGGTTTGTTCTAACCAGGAGGAGGCCTGGGTCTCCATACAAGTGGCGGAGGGGGCCAGTATGAGTTTGGCGGTATCGGGTTGGGTTGAGGAGGGCTGGGTGCTAGGTTGGATGCCAGATCACATGGAGGATGTTTGGTCTGGGAGAGTTACGCTTGCACTGGAGGTTATGGAGGAATTTGCAGGTCAAAGTGAGGCGGCAAGTCATGGTGAAAGCTGGTTTCTGGAGGGGCTGGAGCAGATATGAGGGGCTGTGCCAGGACAGTTGTGGGCACGGGCATAGGGGGTTCTTCATTGTTGCCACACATGGGCTTATTGATGTAGCACAGTGTGTCGTCCATGCTAGTGGTGTCTGCCCAGAGTTTACTAAGGCTCGCTGGGAGTGGAGGTCAGGTGTTGTCTGTTTGCAGGAGTGGCTTCAGGGGTTTCTGGGGCTGTCCCCAGGTCTCAAAAGTGCTAGGAACAGAGTTAGCCCTATGGCGAGTTGACAAACCTACTGTGCGGGCGGCAGGCTGATTAAATAGTCCTCCCACTGGGTTGAGGGACCACAGTATGGCCGAGGCATTTTGTCATTCTTCTTGTTGTTATTGCCCCAGAGTAGAGGCAGTGAGGGCTGCTGAAGCCAGTTCCGGAGGTTCCCATTAGATGTGAATTGAGCAACCCAGATCTGTGGGGTTATTGAGGGGTCAAGGAGAGGGAGATGCATGGACTTCATTGAGTAATTGATGCAACTCTTCATGGAGGATCATATTGCATTGATACATTACCATAGTCTGCTCTGGGAATTCTCCTCATATGAGGCAATCCCCGAATTTGACTAAGCAATGGGCCCATTCCTCTAGAGTTCCTATAAAGTCATCATATTTAAAATCTGTGAGTAGTGCCTTTGCCCACCTTATGAAATTCTTCAGCAAGATCTGGAGCGAGCATAGTACTTTGTCCCATTGTCATTCATACTCCTTAAGGCGTCATCGTCCTACAGGTGAGGGAGGGGTCCTAGTGGGTGGGGCAGTGGTTGGGTAATGTTGAGGGGGGTAGTTGTAGTTGGGAGGTCCCTGAGGTTGGGGAGCAAGGCACTGGTAGCTATAATAGGGGGTGGGTGCAAAGGGGCCCTTGCTGGGGGGTACCAGGTAAGGTCCACTAGGAACTGGTGAGGTCTCTGGCAGGCCTCCAGGGAAGCTTTGATATGAAGGGACCTCCACTAGTTGTGCCATGGCTAGATTGGGTGAAGGGGCCTGGCTAACTGAGGGCCCCAGATTATAGAGGAATGAGTCAGAGGCCCAGTAGTGGTGGAAGTATTGTGGTTTGTATGGAAGAGGTGAGTAGGTGGGGTGGGGAGTCTGCATGGAGTAATGATCTGGGACCAGATGCCTGTAAGGGTTGGTCTGGTAGCCTGTGGGGTAGTAAGTGTGAGTATATGTAGCCATCAAAAATGGTGTAAGGAGGGAGTCTTAATATTATGTCAGGTTCCGCTGAGTTAGGGGCTTTCCAGAAAAGCAATGCCCTTACAAGGCGGACTTGATCTATGGATACTCGGGTGTCTGGAGCTCCAGAGTTTGGACTCCGGGGCTTAGGACATGGATAGGGGGTTGATTCTGGGGGAACAGACTTGATCCGGAGTTTTGGGTGTTTTGTGGAAGTGGGGAGTTGGCGGGAGTTGAGTTGGAACTGGAGGTTCTAAGGTTAGCAAATTAAGAGTTGCAAAGTGTGTACCAAACTTAGAGCACACAATTATTCAGGCATGCCAGTCAAAGCATGCCAGTCAGTGCATACCAGTCAAGCAAAAGGGCATGCAATAATTGTAGGTAATATCAAGACTAATGAATACAGTGGTGAACTATGCTATAAGTACTATAGGGTTGGGTTTTAGGGTTCTAAGATGTCTAGGATGGTTTCCAGAAGGCATTGAGTAATGGGCTGGGACTGTATACTTGGATTGTGTGTGTGGGGTGTGCAATCAATTGGCATAGGGGGATCGTGATGTGTGATAGCTAGAAGTGGGTAGCATAATCTGGCAGTTGATGGCAGTTGATTCCAGGGTCCATGATGCAGAGTTCCCAGGGGGTTGGCTAATGGCAGTTGTGATGTGAGTTAATGGCAGCATTGGTGGTTGCGGGGCAGGGTGTATTGTGGGGTTAATGAAGAGGGTCCCGGGTGAAGTTCCAGAGTTGTTCCAGGGGACTCCGAAAGGAGTTGTGACAGTGCAGATTGATTAGGCAATCAAAATAATACCTAATATGTAGGGATTCACATGTATTTCTACTAAGATATGCTTATTCTATTGATAAGATATAATGCTTTCTTTAAGATAAGTTATTTGATATTCAAAAACCTGAGCATAGTTACATGAGCATAATCACATAACTAATTTGGGTGCACATGTCACCTAATTATAGTCACATGATTGATTTGAATGTGCATTAGATCAAAATATTAATAAACTGATTTCTTAATACTTAGACTACTAATAAGACTAATCTAATATAATATAGAGAGGGCTTTTTAAAGTGATTTTGGCTATGTCATTTGCTTACAGTTTTTAGCAAAAGTCTATTTTATTCAGACTTTTTAATGATCAATAGCTTTATCTTATCTCATTGTTAAAATAGATGTATCAATATATTTTATTAATAAGCAAAGTAGCTCCTTAGATTTATTCTCTTTAAATTTTTCTCTGCCATGAGCACTTATTATTTGTACCTATATTACCTTTATTAATATAACTTTGAATCTTTCTCTACTAGCTATGTAACTGAGCTACAGCTTCTAAAAGTTGCCTTTATAATAGCATTTAAAATAAAACTAGTTTTCAGCACAATTATTAAGGATTTTTATATAGAATTATGCATTATCAAAGACTTTCTTGTGATTATGCCTATTGAATGATTCACTAAGGAATGTTATAAACAATTTATATGCAAGTACAATACTAGTTTTTTATTGAAGAAAGAGGTATAAATTTTTAGCAATTTAATAGTAAAACAAAATAAAGCATTTGCTTAGGATAATTTCAAGCACAGTAGTTTTCAAACTGACTTCTTTTCATCTATTATTATTTTGACTATATTGCACATATCTTAGATTGAGTGCAATAGCCTCATACTGCTAAAACTTAAAGCCAAAGTCTGTTAAATTTCATATATGCTAAATTACAGGCTGCTATTTATAAACCTTTTAATATAGCATACTATTTGTGATAATTTTATATCTTAAAGAAAAATGAAAAACTTCAAATTATTCACATTTTAAAACTATTAAATAAAATAATAGTTAGGCATGCAAATATTTCTCCTTTTTTCAACTACATTGCTAAATCATTTACTATTCAGATTTATGGCAATACTCTTGATCTCTACATTGGATATAATAAACACTTAATTTATTTTTTTTATGCAATATCACTACTTTTCAAACTTCTTTTAGTATGCTATATTTAATTATACTACCTATAAGTTACACCAATTTTGTACCCATTTTCCACAATAATGTTAATTTTATACTTCAACTGGAAATACTTCAACATGTATTAAGCTTTATCAATAATATAAATGCTAAAAGACCTAACAATTGATATATAATAGATGATAAACTAAAAATATACACAGACAATGAGGAAGTTTGCTTAATGTTATGGAATTCCTTTTAAGTTTTAAATCAAATTCTATAACAGATGAAGTATTATGACAATATATTCTTTAGCCAGAAATTAGTCTTTTATTCAAATCATTTTAAAATAGAGCACATTTGTCCATTTAAAGAGTACATTCTAAAGAAGAGTTGCTTAATGCTTATTAACAATAAGAAATATGCCATAATTTATTAGAAGTCTATGCATATTTGGAAATTGTTAAAGTTTTAAGAATATTTATATATAACTTTGCACATCAGGCTTATATACTAACAAAACTAATTCAAGCAAATGCTATTTTTAAATTTGGATTAAATTAATACTTAGAAAGATTTAGTATAAGCATTATAAAAATAAAATCATTAATACTGATTAATTATACTTTGTCAGACTCAGTTATCCTTGCAATTAATACAAGTTATATAGTAATTGGCTGTTTCTATGCTAAAGCCTTGCTAATAATTAAAAATAGCAACAATATAATTGCTTTAAATCTATTATACTCAATAACTAAGAATTACACTATAGTTAATTAAAACTAAAACTCTACAGACTGTTTTAAATATTTTAAGTGCTAAGAATATATTTAATAGGAATATAAAACTTTATAGTGAAAGTTAATGCTAGATACATTAAAGGCATGTTACAAAATCTGGATATCCAACCTTTAACAAGTATAAATTGCTGAGTAATAGCAATTTTGATATTCTAGTTTGAACTAATACATATTAAAAGCATATTTAATAGATGTGATAAACTTTTGCAAAGACTATAACAACTAGAGAATTTACCAGCTAATAAAGAAGATAATAACAATTTTAAAGATTGAATTAACTGCATGCATAAATTTATTCATATTATACTAATATATTTGTTTTAACAATGAGATAAAACAAAGCTATTGATTATTAAAAAGTCTGAATAGAATAGACTTCTGCTGAAAACTGTAAGCAGTTCTACTAAAAACTGTAGACAAATGATATAGCCAGAACTGCCCTGGAAAGCTCTCTTCAAATTATATTAAATCAGCTTTATTAGTGGTTTAAATGTTAAAAAATCATTTTATTAGTATTTTGATCTAATGCACACTCAAATCAATTATATAATTATAATCATGTGATGTGTGCACTTAAATCAATTATGTGACTGTAGTCATGTGACTACACTCAGATTTCTAGAGATTAGATAATTTATTTTAATAAAAGTTTGGAGGCATTTAGTGAAAAATTGGAGAAAATTTTAATGATTTATAAAATTAAAGCACCAAAAGCATTGAAGAACTCTCTTATGGCTAGAAAAATTGATACTAAGTCTCTTGAAATCAGAAAATAAAGGCTTAATAGCTGGAAAATAGCCTAGAATAACTGGAAAATATTATATATTACAGGAAAGAGAAATAACATAAATAGAGAGGGATTCTGTAATATTTAGCAGGTTGCTAATTGCCCACACTCAGAATTTCCAGGAAGTGAATATTTTAGGCTTAAGGCAATAGTATACTTTGAGTTATTAGTTTAATATACTTTTTAGACCTTTTTTTGATATAATTAAAGTTGTATTAGCTGAAAATCAATAAACTCTATTATCTACCTATATATTTTATAAAAGTACTTTATAAAGTGTAATTTAGCCTCAAAACTTAGTGAAAGCTAGTTCATTTATAATTGCCTCTATTTACATCAATATATATTTTGATATCTTTAATGTGACAAAACAAAATTATGATAATATATCTATATCTAATTATAAACTATGAGCCTAAACCTTATATTGCTATAATTATATTTTATACTAAAGAGAATAATATTTATATACAAGAAAATACTAAACTAACTAAGCCTTTATGATAAATTGAAGAATCTTAACCATTATATAAAAATAGCAATATAGTAATTTACAATGCAATTCTATGCAATAATATAGCTATAATAAAGAACTAGCAACTGAAATATATTTGCCAATGGATTAATATATTATTATAACTCTTAAATCTTAGCAATGAATAATATACTTCATTCATTCAATATAGCATACAGTTTTTTTTCAATGACAGAAAATTATAATTATAGCACTATTTTAGCATTGACAAATTAATATTGAAATATGATATGCAAATTTACATTTTATAATTAATTTACAATAAATTAGAACATTGAAGCTATTTTGCAACATGCACAATGCTTTTAGAATAATTCTGGTAGCTTTATAGATGCTTGGATATTTTATCATACATCAAAATATTTAATAATATTAGCACCATTATTTAGCAAAATCTATATGGATATAATGCATATGCCTAAATTAAA
>QLON01002461.1:0-42775 GCA_003313675.1 Termitomyces heimii | reverse complement strand
ATAAAGCAACTTTTATCAAAGCTATAATATATTTAGTGCAGAAATATAATATATATTATATATAAATCTTAGGCTATAACAAATAAATGAATGGAATTAGAGAGCAACCACATTTTGATATTTAACAAGCACTGTTTAAAGTGATCAATGAAGATGAGACAAGGTGAAGCAAGGCCACTTATTTGATATTATAGTTGAAAAGAGTCTTTATACAAAAATAAATGAGTTATTCATTATATTATATGGTTATTAGCATACATCCTTTATTATTAGCAAATATTGTGGAAGCAACATATTTTTAGCCTGCACTAAATTCTTTACTCTTAACAACTAACTTAATTGCTAAGAGAGCAATCTACTTATAAAGAAAAAGTAACAATCTAGTGAAACTACATAAAGTAGTATTTAATGTGAGATAAAAAGCTGCTATTTAATTTTAAAAGGATTATGCCACTACAATTTGCAATTACAACTTTTAATGAAGTGACCTCATATTAATGAGAAACTCAAAGATAAACCTATGATAAGAAGATGCAATCTTAATATTTGGGCATGCTAGTAGTAATTTTAAAAAACAAAGGTGGCATCTATGTTCTTTATAAGTTGAATGAATTAGTATTATATTAACTAGTTGCAGCATTTTAATTATTGCCTTATTTAGCATGCAAATATATAAAAATTCCAATGGAAGCACTAGACATTGATATTGCAAGATTATGAAAATTAAAAAATACTAATTTACTTGATAATAAAGATTTATCATTGTTAGAGGAAGTAAAAGACTAACTTATTTATACTAAGTTCTATTCTTTATTAGTAAATATATTTACAATGTTTATAGTTATTAGTTACTCTTATTCTTAATTTTTTATTTACCATACTTATATTTAGCATATTAGAAGGATGCTAAATGCTATAATAAAATACTAAGTATTAATAATATGCTAAAGTCTAACTATACTAATTTATTTATACTCACTAAGTTTATTTCCTTATATTACTTATTTTGAAAGAGCATTAAAAATATCAGATTTTAAAAAAATGACTACAAAATTTATTGATAGGAAATATAAACAAATTCTAATGATTACAAAGGTGAATGCTAATAAAAGGCAAAAAAGTTGTTGAGAGCAAAATGAAGAGTCTTATTATCCAAATAATAAGTCAACTGCCATGCTAAAATATTATTGCAATTAGCTTAGTAAGAATGAATCAGGTCAATTATGCAATCTATAGCATGCAAGTGTTAATAAATAGCCAATAACTTGCCATAAAGTTTTTGATAATTATAAACTAAACTAATTTCCATATTGATGGCATATATTTATTAAAGCTAAATATTATAGGAAATAATGAGAAGATCTGGAGGATAAAGGAGTTTATTGCTTAGTACTTTTGCAGTGCTAGCAGTAATATAGAGCTTAGAGAAGGAGGACTGTAAAAATATTAAGATGAAAAAAAAAATAAGAAAAAGTAACAAATTATGAAAATAAAAGAAGATTTTATAGAATCTAAGCATAAAAAATCAGTGACAGCATAGAAAAAGATAAACAACTATGATTCACCCTTGTAGTCAAGCTTTTAAATTCAAATAGGATGCTTAGTAAGAGGCTCCTTCAAGCTGAAAGAGAAGAAAGAGATTTTATTAGAAGAAGAATTAATAAAAGAAGTAAAATAAAACAATTGAGCAAAAAACAGAGAGATCTATTCAAATGCAAAGGCAAATCACAAAAGAGGAAAAGGGTAGATTTAAAGAAGGAAGTGGATGCTAGGAAAGAAAAAGAAATTGATAAATGCTTACTCTGAATTAGTGGACTCAGTGATGGAAACAGAGATAGCAAAAAAGAAATTCATTATTTATTGAAAGTATTACAAAAGAAGTAAAAGAAAAGAAATGAAAATAGCAATGGAAGAAGTACCTGAAGAAGGGAGAAAAAAAGATAAAGATGAAACATAACTTATATAAGCATTTTATTGAAGAATATTTGAGATTTGCTTACAATTATAAAGCTTATATGCTGATATACATAGTGATGAGTTCATAGTTGATACAAGATAAGATGATGGAAATTAAGCAATTACATCCAATCTTAACATGCTTAGTTAATTATGAATTGTAAAAACTCAAGCAACTAAAAGCCTTTATAAGTTTGAAGCTAATATAAAGAAAGAAAATTGAAGAGTAATGATTAGTGCTAAGCTAATCTAAATACAAAGAATAAAGAAATGAGAAGTGGAGCATCATAATAGGCATAAGGCCTTTAGCACCACCTTTTTAAATCACTCTATGTAACACATGACTTACTAAAGATAAAAGACTTTTAGCATTACAAAACAATAATTAATTTAGAATGGAAAAATTCAGTAATCTTAGTGATTGAAAGAAAAAAGTAGTGATTGATGTGACTCTACTCAAGAGAGTGTGGTGGAGTTGTAATATCACTCTTCTCCCTTCTTTGTATTAAGACTCTAGAGATATTGTAAGACTTTTGTATATGTTTAGTGTTTAAGAATGAGCAAAGTCCTGCATTTATCTATTTGCTAAAGCTTGTTAAAAAATTCCAGAAATCCTTATAGCCTCTTTTTTATACTAATAAAGTAGTGCATTTATTGATATATATGTATATATAAAGCAGTTATTAAAAGGAATGGATAAAAAAGTGATTCAGCAAAAACTCTAAATAACTATACAGTTGCTATGAAATACTAAGTATAATGAAACTTTAGCCAAGCACTTAGAGCTATTGTAACTCATATAGAAATAGTTAGGTGCTACAACTTGAAAAAAGTCTAAACAGGTTCCTAGTAAACTTCTTAATTTAATGTGATAATAATAGTGATAGTTAGTTGATGGTATGGTGGTGATGCAGTCATTAGTGGTGGAGGTAAAGAGCAAGCTCAGCATATATGGATATCTTATTGCATCTTAGTGATATTTAACAGCATGTGCATATTAAATATTATATCTAAGGCAGTGAAAGTTTAGTTATCTAATGCTATTTAAATAAGTTACTGTGCTAGATTACAGTGCTGCTTAGATAAGTTACTAGGTTAGTAGTAATCCTAATAGCTCATTAGTGAAGTTAATAAATATAAGGTGCAAAATAATGAAATCTGTACTTAGTCTCTATAAGCATAATCAAGAATTAAAACTTGAAAATATAATATCAACTACAACTACAAGTTATAAATAGAGGACATTATGAAAAATAGAAGTTAAGCAAAATAAAAAAATGCAAAGTAGATTGTTATAGAGCAAAGTATGCAATAAACTCAGACTATCTTAGTGCTAACATTGAATTTTATAGTTTCATAAAATACTTTTCAATGTTGTCAAGAGAGGATTCTTCAATGTTTTTAGTGTTTTAATTTTATAAATTATAAATATCTCTCTCAGTTCTCCACAAAATGCCTCTATATCTTTTTTATCAAGTGTGGATCAATTTAACCTTTTCAACAATACTAGATACAATAGAGCTTAGTGATTGTTTCATTGAGATATAAGCATTTTACTAAAGCTTGCTCAATTTTTACCAACAGCTAAATTTAACTTTTTCCATCAAATTGCTGATCCCTCTATTAGTTTGTCATGGCATGTCTTCAGACAACTTTCATTGTATGTGGATTGATTAGGCAATCAAAAAAATACTCAATATATAAGAATTTATGTATATTCCTGCTGAGATATGCTTATTTTATTGTCAAGGTGTAATGCTAAATTAATGGCATTGCATAGCTACAATCCCATTTAGCAGCAGATTATCTTATCAGTTGATGTGATCATTTCTTTGATGATGCCATCAGATTCCATCAGATCTGCAGTGATTGCCTTGACTTATTATTAATGCACCTGACAATTCTAATTATTTAAGATAAATCACCTAATCTCTGAAAACCTAAGCATAGTCACATAATTATGATCACATGACTGATTTGGGTGCACATATCACCTGATTATAGTCACATTATTGATTTGGGTATGCATTTGATCAAAATACTAATAAGCTGATTTCTTAACACCTAGGCTACTAATAAGGCTGATTTAACATAATATGGAGAGAGCCTTTTAAAGCAGTTCTAGCTATGTTATTTGCCTACAGTTTTTAGCAGAAGTCTATTTTATTCAGACTTTTTAATAATTAATATATCAGATTTTACTAACTTAAGGGCTTACTCTGTTGAGTAGGAATTTACTAGTTGTTTCTTACTGAAAAGGGAGATATACATGGAGGTCCAGAGTTAGTATTAGAGTTAGTCACTAGAAGAATTATAGAGAATAAAAGGAGTAATAGAGTTGTATAGGTGGAGATTATGAGAGGAAATGGAAATTGGAAATTAGGAAGAAAAAATGTAGATAGATAGTGGTAAGTAGAAATGGGATACAGAGTTAGGAAGAAAAAATTGAGATAGGAGTAAAAGGCAAGTAAAAAAGTAAGGAGGATTGTATTAGAGGTGGAGTTGAAGTAAAGGTGAGGAAGAAAGTAGACAGGAAGAGAAATGGAATAGAAATGGAATAGTGGGAATGATAATGGAAGAAGAGGCAAGGAAATTGGAGGTCAGAGCAGAGTTAAGTTGAAGAAAAGTGAGAACTAAATGAAAGAAGAGGATAAAAAAAGAGTTAAAGGTAGGGGCAATAGATAAGATAAGGCAGAAATAGGAAAGGCTTAAGAGGAGAAATGAAACTGATGCAAAAATGTTTAAAATAGAATTTGAGTGAGGAATAAGACAGAAAAGACAGAGAATGAGGAAAAACCTAGAGATGTATGGGCAAAGCTAATATTAAGACTATTATATCAACTATGGGGCTACTACCTAAATACCTGCAAGATGTTTTAGACTTTGGAAATGATCATGCACCAGAGAAGATCAGACCTTAGCCTGATTAGGTGGTGGGATGATCACATAAAAGTCAGGAGTTGTGGGGTGATTTTATAAGGCAGTATCTGTTTGTGTTGGGAGTGATCTGGCCTTGTTAGATAAGCTAAGTGTGGTCAGTTGTCAGAGATGGAGGGTTTGGGAAAGTCTGATAATTAGATCAGTGGTGGTTGGATATTGAAAGAGACAGAAGTAGAGGTTAGTGTGATCATGTCCAGGGAAGTGTAGTAAGGTCATGACACAATAGCTTTATCTTATCTCATTGTTGAGACAGACATATCACTATGATTTCATCAAAGTAGCCTTTAGCACTTTTGAGTTTTGCTGCTAGAAAGACTTTGTCCCTAAATATAATGTAATTTATCCATCAAATAAATATTTCCTGTGGAAATGTAGGAAAATTACTATTTTCCCCAAATAATGTTGTAAAAGATATATTGTCAGATAATGTGTTTTTAAGTGGGTGTGATTCAAAAGTGAGCACTTTATAGAGCCAAAAACCTGTAATATGAAGTAAGCTTTACTAATATAAATCATATATAAGTATGGACTATAGCAAACAAGAAGTAAGTAATGTACCCTTAGTCTTTGAAAAAAGGACTGAGGGCTAGTATAAGGGGGTTCCTCCAAATATAAGAAGATAGTAGCTGAGTAACTACATAGGGCAATTGAGCACAATTATTCTGGAAAAGAAAACAGGTAGATAAAAAAAACTTGAGTTGCCAGGAAGTAATTGATATACTGCCACTATAGTGACAAGCATATTCTGACAATACAGATTGGATGCCAAGAACTAATACCTCAGTCATTTATTTACTGACTGAGGTATATGGTCTATTAATCTACACATATACAGTGGAATTGAGGCAGATTATCAGTATTATTGATAATATCAAGTACTACTTGCACTTTCAACATGCACACCTAGTTGTTACTATGAGAATATTACTATAAATGCAGAGTCAACATCCATAATGGTACTTCATATCCTTCTTAACAGGTATGGGCTCAAAGATGAGTATAAATAAGTAAACACTCTATCCTCACTTCATTCTGCATTTATTCCATTCTTTATTACTACCTCCCTATAATCTTTGTACTTTCCTCCTTGAATACTTATTATACTTTTGATTTTTGTTCATCTTCTTCTTGTACTTTTTATTGTACATAGTTTAATTGATAATCTATTTTACTTTTCATTCTATACTCTAACAAAATGTTGGAACCCCAGCATTAACAGCACACAAGTGTGATGGACATGTAGATAAACATTTAGTAAGCACAAAATTCTCAGAACATGTAAACAGAACTGTATTTATATGTATCTAAATAAGCATGTAGTAAGTACAGAGTCTAGGCATATATATCAGTACAAGTGTATGTTAATGAACATGTGACAATGTATCCTCAGAACATGTAGACAGAATTGAGGGTACATTTGTCTAGCAGTGTACAGTTAACTCTGTCATAACCCATACTCTGTCATAACTCATAAAATTTTCAATCCACTGAGTTGGTTTACAGAGAAATCAACACCATAACCCATAACTCTATCATACTCCATAACCCATAGTCTCTTGAGGGTTATAACTCATAGTTTTGATGTGTTATCTCTGAATATAGGCTACTATAGTTTAACTTAATTAGACAGTAGTGCTACAGTAGCAACAAATCAATAGTGTTCAAAAGTATTTTTTTCTTGGTCACTATGAGTCTAAATTCACTTGAAATACTTTTGGAAGGCTTGAAGATCTTGCAGAATGAGGTGAAGGCTAAGAAGGAATATTTTCAAGCTTAATTCGCTGCACAAACACTGATCTCTTCTAAAGATGAAGCATGGCTAGACTAAGGTGGCAATCTAGTAGACTTTATGGCAGTTGTGGTCACTCTAGAGACAGCTTCCAATTATGATATGGGACTTGAAGAATTGGATGTCCAGCAACAAGATCTCATTAGAAAACTCAGGGTGGCAGCACATGATTGTGCTAAAACTATTGGAAAGAAGCATAAATGTACAATATGTTCTTATTGCAGCTCTACATTTGTATTGACAAGGAGTAGGAACAGAACCTAAATCTAAGGATGCAGCAAAGGATAAGACAAAGCAAGCACTAATCTTCACAAAAAAGGAATTAGCAACACTGAAACAGCAAATCAAAATTTTGGATTGGTATCATGCCAGTGGCAAGAATCAGTCAAAAACAGCTCAATATTTTGCCCTGCATTATCCCAATCTTGCTATAGGACAACCTCTAGTATCTGCCTGGGTTAGAGAAGAGGCAAAGTGGCAAGATCAATGGGCAGAGGCCACTGAAAATGCAAATTATACTGCTAAATGACAGCACCAAACACAGCATCCAGAAATTACAGAAATGATGGATCTTTGGGTCTCAAAAGCAATGGCAGAAGGAATTCTCCTTACTGGTGATGTTTTATGAGCAAAGTGGAAGCAATTTGCAGATTTAGTAGGCATACCAGATGATGAGTGCCTAAATCTGAGCAAGGGTTGGTTGATGAGTTTCAAATAACATGCCAATTTGAAACAATTCTGTTGGCATGGTGAAGCTGGTTCTGCACATATACATGTGGTGGAAAGTGAAAGGAACTGAATTCAAAAGCTCATTCATGAGTATGGCTACAAACTAAAAGATATTTTCAACATGGATGAGGCTGGATTGTTTTATGCATATATACTAATGTCAATTTTTTTAATCTGATCTATTGAACTTATAAATAGGATGCCACCTGACCAGGGTCTATCAGACAAGCAGCATGCAGGTGTAAAAGGAAGAAAGATCTGCTTGACATTTGCATTTACAACAAATGCAGATGGATTAGAAAAGCTTTGTCCAATGGTTATTGGTAAAGCCAATATGCCACATGCATTTCAGAGAAAGATAGGTGCTAGCTGGGATTTTACTATTACAGCAATGCCAAAGCATGGATGACAGCCTCCCTTTATCAGAACTGGCTAAAACAATGGGATCATGAACTTCAGGCAGAAAA
Source organism: Termitomyces heimii (assembly GCA_003313675.1). Taxonomy (NCBI): domain Eukaryota; kingdom Fungi; phylum Basidiomycota; class Agaricomycetes; order Agaricales; family Lyophyllaceae; genus Termitomyces; species Termitomyces heimii. The sequence goes on along the minus strand of QLON01002461.1, from coordinate 34,894 downwards.
TTGAAAAGTTCTTCTTTTGCAAGACAACTTTGCAGGTCACATAATTCTGAAGGACCTTCAAAACATCCATGTTGAGAACTTTGAATCTTACTGTGCACATCCAGCCTATGGATTAAGGGATTATTAGATGTTTCAAAGCACATTATTGTGCTTTGTATATTGAATGTGCTATTGATCACTATGATTCTGGGGTTACACCATCCAAGATTTATAATATAAATCAACTCAAAGCTATGTGATTGACCAACACTGCATGAAATGAGATAAATACAACCACTATTAGACACTGTTGGTGCAAATCCGGTATCCTCCCAGAGATGGATCAGCCTGCTGCCCACTCTCTGATACAAGTCACAGCTCTACTCGAAGTGCAGTCCAATCCAATTACAGAAGCAGAGAGAGATTGAAAAAGCTCTTGATGAGCTTGAGTCAACTGGGGTCCTTCAACCTCAAAATAGAATGATGATCAAGGCTCTCCTCAACCCAGCAGATGAGGCATACCATATGGTACAGGCAACTGACAAGGACATATGTCAGGCTGTCCTGGCTGCACACAAAGCACAAGAAGATGTCGAGACTGGCAGTGGAGTTGATGACGATGCACCAGTTTTGGCACGATCCACAAGGCGTGAGGTTCTACAAGCTGTTCAATTGATTAAGACAGTATTAAAAATCCAGTTGCTCATGATTTAGATTGTGTCTTGGCCTCTTTTACAAAGCAGATTCAGCTCGAGGAGTCTCTGGTTCCTTCACAGATAACTGATTTTTTACTCACAATTAGCTTCTTTATTCATATGATACATATACAATAGGTAGAATATTGAAAAAAAACATGATTTAAAATGTTTCTTGAGCTTTTTTTCTTCTCTGTGGTAAACCATACTCTGTCATAACCCATGGCTCGGAGGGTCCACCGAAGGGTATGGGTTATGACAGAGTTGACTGTATATATATACACATCAAACAAACCAATGCTTTTGGTCCCGTTGTGGCCCTGCGTCGTATTCGCGGTACCCTGTCATGATATCACAATATCACTCCCGCGATACTCCCAACACAAATGGTTGGTTCTTCAATGACGTTTGCCGAATCGGAGATTCAATTTGCAACGTGACACATCGTGACGAAAATTACACAATTCCTGTTTTTGGCACTTGGACAATCGGCTTCCTTCCGACGAGGCTTCACAACACTCTACAATGAGGACAATTTTGTAAGGTTCTAGCCAAGATGCTAGTCTGCTGGTTACCGAAGTCCGATTAGAAAACAGTGGGTCCGATGTATTGTAATCGTTAATCGAGCTCAAAATTTTGCAGCTCCCTGTGTGATAGGCCTAACCGAGTCCCGAAAGGGCCCTAAGGGTCACGCACGCTCCAGAATTCGTCATCACGTGAACTTGGCCGAGATGGTTTTGTGTGTTCGGAGGGCAATTTCGCTTATTCATGGCTCAGTCCCAATCGCTACTCATACGAAGCATTGCTCCTCTATGTCTTTCCAGCATAGCTCGATCGGTCGTGTTCCCATCCCAGCTGCTATGCAGATCATTTTGACAGACAAAGAAGCTCAAATATGCGATCTTCTGGATAATTGTACGAAGGCTTTGAGGGAAGAAAAAGGCATCACGACTTCTTGTAGAATAGCAGGTGGATGGGTCAGAGATAAGGCCAGTGTGGAAGTCTTCCGCTCCATTTTACGATATGATTTACCATTTTTACAGCTGCTTGGCGCGAACAGTAATGACATCGATATCGCACTGAGCGACATGATGGGCATTACATTTGCTGAGCATTTATCCGAATTTGCTCTCAGAAAGGGCATCAAGACTGGAAGTATAAGTAGAATTGCGCAAAATCCAGACCAATCGAAGCATCTTGAGACAGCAACCTTCAGACTTTTGGGTCTAGACATTGACCTTGTCAACCTTAGATGTGAGGGATATGCTGAAAATAGTCGAATTCCATCTGAAGTGGTATGTGTGCTCCAGCTGTTTCATCCACACGGCCGTTGATTAGTTATTTTAGACCTTTGGTACTCCTCTTCAAGATGCATTGCGAAGAGATACTACTATAAACGCTTTGTTCTACAATGTACATACTCGCGAGGTTGAAGATCACACTGGAAAGGTATCCCATCCATGCTGTTAATTGTTGAATTCTCCTGACATATAATTTGTAGGGAATCAAGGATTTGAGGAATGGGGTTATTCGGACGCCACTTCCACCGAAAGCAACCTTCCTAGACGATCCACTACGCGTTTTACGTTGTGTCAGGTTTGCTAGTCGATTCGGTTTCGATCTTGTACCTGAAATATCAGAAGCCGCGAAGGATCCAGGTATTCAGGTGGGATATTTGAGCGGCTAGTTCTATTATACGTGTGCTCATCCTTTCAAGTACGCTCTAGTAACAAAAGTGGCTCGTGAAAGAGTAGGAGAGGAACTCTCGAAAATGATGAAGGGTTCGTTCGTTGTCTCACTTCTATGTCGTTCCTGTCTGAATTCCATCCATTAGGACGTGACCCCCTTGGTGCGATTCAACTTATCAGAGATCTTTCTCTCTATGACTCGATCTTCTCGACTATTCCATCACATATATTGGCATCTTTCTCCTCTCCTCCCGCTCCCCCTGATAACGCTTTTACTGCTGCTTTAATTACCCATAACCTGCTTCATGCAAATGAAACCTCTCCAATACCATCATTACACTCAGGCTATCTCTCTCTCGTCAACACTGATCCAACGTGTAGAGCCCGGATGTATCTTGCTGCGGTATTAACCCCGTATAAAGGAATTTCATACCAGGAGAAGAAAAAGATGCCATCAGCCATTGAGTACATTCTACGGGATGTTCTGAAACTTGGAACTCAGAATCATTTTCTTGATGGCATACCTGCGCTTTTTTCCTCCTCTAGAATTCTACAGAATCCCGTTTTGACCTCAGAAAGATTCTTACATGCATCTCAAAGGGTGGCTCTCGGTTTGTGTCTTATTTCTCTTTAGTTGATTATTTTTCCTGAAGGAGTTGTGTACAGGACTTTTGTTAAGAGAAAAGGTAGTCCACAATTCAAATACCGGCTCTCACTGGACTACTTCACTCCTCTTCTCCTTGATACAAGAACTCGTACCAATGTATAATCTAGCCAATGACACTTTAAATGGTACGTAGCTATGGCTCTTGACCGATAATTTCTGAGCCCCGGTGAAACTAGCGGACGCGGCCAGGAAAGTGGTCCAAACTTATAATACTTTTTTCGCAAAAATCGAAGAACTAGATTTACCTAGAACAGTTGAAGCGAGGCCGATCCTTGATGTAAGCTCGATTCAACGGATATATTTTCCGACTGATGCTTCTTAACAGGGTCGTGAAGTTGTTGAGGTTCTTGGGGTTTCCAAGCCTGGACCGTGGATGGGCAAGGTGATGGCTGCGCTAATAGAGTGGCAACTTAACAATCCTGAAGCAACGAAGGAGATGGCTCAGGTATGGTTGACCAGTGAACAACAGGAGGGTAAAATCCAGACTGAGAATGGAACTGTTGAGCCCGTTTCTAAACGGGCGCGGACTAATTGATGAAAAGAGTCTTACATACTAAAGCATCTTGCAACCCTTATGATTAGTAGTGTGTAGGTGATATAAATGGTATAGCATCAATAAGAAAATGCAAAGTCTGAAGGGTAGTGTTTATGTGGAAAATGAATTTAAAGATGTTATTGATCTTGAATTGATTGGGAATGTCTATTCTTGCTTCCTTGTCTCTCATATTGAACCAACTTCTTGGTATGCACTCCATTGATACTCTACAGTGAAATTGACTCAATGAAACACATTATTGCAGGATGCAAATGCCCAAGTCAATCAATAGTATGGGACCTCACAAATGAAGTGTAATCAAAAAAATAGATAGAACTGCTCATGTGCACAAAATACAAGTGCATGAGCTGAAAAAGCAATTAATGCTCCAGTTGAGAATGGTTGGGAGCCAGTAAACAATCCAATATGGGATGAAAGTTAAGGCAACTACCTTAGGATCAACAACAGTCAAGTATGTCAACATAGCAAACTTTGATTGCTATGATATGATCATTGGAACTCTGTTTCTATGGAGAAACAAAGTAGTTCTTGACTTTGTGAATGACAAAGTAATTATCAATAAAATAGCCATGAATGCTGAGAAAGTGGCATTGAAAGATGTCAATGGATGACTGCACCATCAAAGAGCCACAGAGTGTCACCACATACCAGTGTGACTAAAAGATTGCCAGAATGGCAACCATAGAGGATGAGCCAGAGAAAGCTCAACAGATAGCAACCCTTCTGGCAGATACACCAGAAATACTGATAGATCAAGTTCAGGCAGACTCAGAAGCAGAAGGACTAGCCCAACTGGGCAGAGCAAGTGAATGTTGACAACCCAAAAAAGGTCAAGGACTCAGCAAAAGCTGAGAATGAAAGTAATCAGCAACTGTGAGATTGCCCCACACTTCCACCAGACTTTCAGTGGGCCTTTGACCCTAGAGTGCCTTGGAAGTGAATTGAGATAGTTGCATCTATGTGACAGTATAAGTGATTAAGTCATAGGAACCCTAAAGCAATGTTTTGCTTAACCACAGAGGATAAGGTATTCTAATCAAGGGAGATAGTCTTTGATGGGAAGACATTGTCATTGTAATGGAGCTCATATGCTCCCACTAGGTTGGAAGTCTGAGATGACTTGGAGAAGCAAATGACTATGCTAGAAGTGCAGTATGAGATTGCAGCATGATTGCAAAATTAGAAGGTGACCATGCCTGCAACAGACAAATATAGGCAAGGAGGCCTAACAGATGAAAATATTCTGCAGCTGCAGAACTATTAGAAGGAGGAGTTCACAAACATAGTGAATGGTATAAAGGACAAATTGCTTCTGTAAAGAGAGGTGAATTACAAGATAAACTTGATTGATGATAATAAGGTATATAAATACCATCTGTTGCAATGTCCATGAGCATTGCAGAAGCAGTTGCACAAAAAAACCAATTTGTATATTAATGTGCATTGGTAGAAACCTAAACTAACAGCATAAGTAGTATCATTGCTGTGCATCCCAAAGATAGATGGGACATTGCAGACAGCATTGGATGTGAGACAAAGCAATAATAACACTAATAAGAATGTAACTCCTTTACTGGACCAAGAAGTCATTTGCAAGGATGTTGCAAAAGCAAAATATAGGTCTAAAATAGACCTCATGGATGCATATGAGCAAGTCTAAGACATTGTTTTTGTTCCTATTGAAGACACCTTTCAGAGGTTAATGATCTCTATATTGTGAGACATTACTGGAAAGTTTATATATATTTACTTAGAACATTGGTGTCCTGACCTCAATCATGCATCTTAGGCTGTCCCAGACCTGCTTCTGATGGCTGGGCCACTTGCTCTTGTTGGGGGTTATCCTCTCCAGAAGAATAAGGGCTGAATAACCTCCAGGTAGTTCTCTGATACTATTTACACAAGAAGCATATGAAACAATTTAGAGATAAATGATAAAACTATGTAACAACAATTCATTATACTATACTAGCAATCCTCATCCTCTTAGTGCCTTGCACCTATAGTAAGAAATTTATGCAGTCAGACATGCTAAATACTCTCACTTTACTGGCACATTTTCTGAGACCTACTTGGCATGCTCTCTTTCCTTAGCAAGATCAAAGACTACTATACACTCATGCTAAGAAGCCATCAACTTTGACAGCTCTTAGCAACTTTCAAGCATCATCAATAAAATAAAATCAATCAATCAATTAACTATCTGTTTTAGTGGTTTAAATAAATGAAGCTTCTACAATTAGTTAATGCACTTCAAGAAATAAGTGGCATGGAAATTATAAAGAGGAGGAAGAAGAAAACTAATCCCATAGAAAAGTGAGCAATTCAGGCTGTGCAAGAAACTAAGAACACACAAATAAGACATAGTCAATCAATTAAAATCTAGTACCCACTGATGTGACAAGTGTGAAGAAATAGCAAAGATGAAAGCTGATTGATGTTTAAAAAGTGTAGTGGAGTGAAGTGCACTTGTAGTCATTTTATTTATTTATATATTTAAATATTTCTACTTTACTATATATTACTGGACTTAGCTGCTTTGTAAGAAGCTTATTTTATTGTGTAAATACATTGACAATAGACCAAGACTGGTCTGATTCAGTGAGTGTACACTCTAAGCTGCAAACAAGTAACTTTGTTACATTTTTTAAATCTTCCAGCTAGAAGCTATTGCCTAGCAGCCAATGTCAGTCAAAGAATTTATTGACAGAACTCAATCAGCTTCTCAAGCTCTGTGCACAGCTATGCCATGCAAATTTTAAACACAGGGTAATGATAAGTAACTCAGTTCCTATAGTCACCACTAATAGTGGGTGCAATGCCTATGAGTTCAATTTCACTTGTTTTCATCTCAGTTTATCTGCTTTCTTATTGCTTTCCTCAAGCTCTTTATCAGCTGGACTGCTTCCTTATGTGTTGGGCTATAGGATTGAACTTCCTTATTGGTTGTAAGACCCAATTTCCTTATTAGCAGACCTTGAAAAATTGATAACTTTTGATGAGTGTACTTTGTAGATGTAAACTCCTCTCTGTTTAATTGTTGTTATTTTGCAGTATAGTACAGGTTTGTATTGTATATTAAAAGTCATTGATTGTTAATGTATGCCAGTGCTTATCTGCTATATAAGTCAAATCATTCCAATCACAAGTCCATCACAAGAAAATATAGTTGCTAAGATGTGAGATCCTTGAAACAATCCACTGTGCCCTTGGTGTCTATTAAAATTGTCTTTTGTTCCTAATTTTCCTCCTTTTAATCATTTTTCAGTGTTTATATATCCCAAAATGTGGCTTATTATTCTGTTGATCACTTTCAAATTGTAGCACTATGCATGTTAAAGTCTTGTGCTATTCTGCCAACATCAAAGACTGCCTCTTTGTACTCTATTTTTTGATGATACTGTTTTGCTGTTACATCAAAGTTGTTTGTTTTGTGTTGCTGATGAGTTTGTCATTGCACAGAATAAGACAATAGGAGTTAAGCAATGATATTTTATCTTAATGTGCTTACCAACCACTGAACATCAGAATTCAAGTAACAAAAAGTCACCATGGTCTGACACTAGCACAGAAAAAGGGAATCAACAAGATTCAGGTGGTGCTGAGCTACACCAAACACAGACTTAGGTAAAAAGAAGCTAGACATTGTAATACACCTGGGACCTCTAGCACCACTCTTTTGGTACCACTGACTGTGGCATGCAATGAAGAATTACTAGGCACTTCTGACTATTTTACATTTTAATTTACTTACACACACTTGCCATTAGATTAAATTACCTGTATGCATAATAGAATTCACTTTCTGACAAAAAGTGGACTGGACCTCTTGTAAGCATCAATTTCTTTAAAAATTCTGAAACTCCCTGTTTGTGATGGTATTGTTTGTCACAATTACCAATGGTGGTCTCTAAGTGAACTGCACCATGTTACACATTACCTGTGGCGCAAGTACAGAATAAATGATTACCTATTAAATTGATTACATCTGTGAAGCGCGAGACTAGCCCTGTACCTATATTAGCTTCTTCTGTGTTTTATACATCAAATTTTGACATTAGTAAGTATACGATACGATTGTTAAGGATTGCTGAGCGCATTCGTCGACTTATGATCTTCCACCCTTTTTCTTCTTGTTCACGACCTTGAACCCCCATTCAGGTTGCGTGGGCTTCGGTGCTGCTTTCACCACATCCGCGATGGAAACTGGCTTTGCAGACAATTTACCCCCAGTCGCGGCACCCTTTCTGGCCGCGGCATCCGCTTTACGTTTACCAAAGAACTCTGCAGCAAAGCGACGGCCATCCAGCGTTGTACTGTTGATATAGATAGCATCAGCAACAGTATCGATGGTAGCCTGATCCGGTTCAATAGGAAAAGATATCAGCATTTCCATTATCTCTTCCACTGTATAACAGAATATGTCGTAAGCAAGGACGGACATGTCGGGTTTCATTGGCAGCCATACCATTTACAGAACTGTTCAGACCCTTCAGGGTGCTACTGAGCCATTTCATGAATTCTGAGGAAGGCGGTATGAGAAGTTCATCCCCCTTCGGAGTGAGTGTCGCATTTTTGACGACAGGAGAGACAGATATTGGTCGAAGAACGGTGGCATTGCCATTAGGTCGAACGGAAGTGCTAGGCACGCTTAAGGCTGGTGAAGGTTGCGCAGGTGGGCGAGCTGGAGCAGGTGTTGTGGTGGGTTTCCCTCCAGCTCCCACTGTCGTCCATGCGCCGCCACCCGGAGACGCCTGAAGTGTGACCTGCGATGGAATGAGACCAAACAAATCGATAAGGGAAGAGATGAGGTGACCTTTTGTGTGGTCTCAGCGTAGGCTCTTCTGGCTGCCGATACTACTGCGTCCTTGATGACATTCTTTTTCCGCCGTTCTTCCTCTTCTTGGATCTCCTTCATAGTCTTTTTGGCCGCAAGTGCATTGGAAGTGTTGGTCCACACGGGAGGATTGACAGTGAGAGGAACAGTTGTGTTTGCCTCCTTCGCTGGTACTGCGATAGCCCGGGAGCCTACTTGCGAAGTTGGAAGGCCCCAGGAGGCAGTAAAAGGTTGAGCGGCATCTTTGCCGTCAGGAATAAGCTGGGTAGCGCGGGCAGCACGTTCCTTCTCCCTTTCTGCTGCTTTACGGGCTTCCGTCTTTTTGGCTTCCGCCTCTTGTATATCCCTTAAACTAACAGACGTTCCCGAAACTTTTGACTTTCCCTCATCTTCCTTGGACCATGGGGCCTTAGACGCAGTGACAGTAGGGATAGGTTCCTGAGAGATCTGGGGGGACTTCGCGGCGGGAATTGGTTGAACGCTCGATACTCTTGTTTTTGTTTTTGTAGAAGCGACAGTCTTTGGCTCTGAAGCCGGCTCGGTGTTGGCTATCAGATGAGTTGACACTTCTTCCGAAATATCCGGGTCGAGCACAACACTCTCCGCTGTACTTGCAAGCTGCTGCTGCTGGTTATGTTGAATGATGTTACTGAACGTGAGGCTATCGGTGGTTGTGGAAGTCTTCCAATCGTCGACAGTTTCTTCAGATGGAGGTTTCCAAGGCGAATCATTAACTTGTGAGCTTGGCCTAGAAGGTTGGCTGCTGCTAGCTTTGCCCCAGGGCGAGGTACCTGTAGTAGATGGAAGAACTACGGTGTTGGATGAAGTAGGATGAGCTGAATCGAAAGGCCCGGGCCGTCTTGCCACAGGTGCTTCGTGATTCCAAGGCGATTGTGGTGGGACAGGACTGGAATCGAAATCTGACGAGACCCGTTGGGGTGTGGTTCCGAATGCATTGGAGGAAGGCTGTTGAATTCGAGTTACGGGGGAAGGTACATACTGAGCTTGGGGGAGAGCATTGATGTAGGAATTATAATTTCCGCTGGGCAATGAGGATCCATCAGGATATACATCTTGAGGAGTCCCAAATGTGTTGGTGGGCACAGGTCCAAAAGGTGAAGAAAATGAGTCAATTGAGGCACGATTTGGGTCGAAAGGACCAGTATTCCACCCCTGACCTGGACTATATGTTCGATTGTAGCCAAAACCGTCGGTAACAGGTCCCCTATTTGAGGGCACATTACCGAATGAAGGATTTCTCATGGCGATGGATGGATCGAGAGGCGGATCATTCAAGTTCCTGCTGCGATTGAACACGTTTAAAGGATCGGGTATCGTACCGAAAGCCTGAGTACGGTGATTGAGGTTATTATCGGTAAAAAATCCTCTGCCTCCAAATGCGTTGGGGTCTGGTGATCCATTCCCATTCCCAAAACGGCCACCTCCGAACGATGATGACGGAGAGTCGGACACATTTGAACTGAAACTGTCCAAAGTTGTGCTACGAAGATTTTGGACAGGTGCTGGTTGGTATGGTCCATTGGACGGTAGCGAGTCCTGTCCAAGGTTTTGGATGTCACGGTGCACAGGTAAGCCGGGAGGAATGGCAGGAACAGGAGGTGTTACGAAGATTTTGTTCCCACCATGCCGTTTGACTAGTTCGTCTACAGTGAACCACTGTGTGTCAAGATAGGTGCGCTTCATGGGAAGGTCACCAGTAAAATAGCCATCGTCAAACCATTTCTGCATCAGTTCAGCATTGAAAGGTCCTACAAGAAGTATATTTGAAAAACTTGCGCATGATGTAGTAACGTCATAAGGATACCTTGAACTTGGCCAGAAGGGTCTTTATATGACCATTCAACAGCGGCAAGGTCCACAGTGGTTGCGGGGCTAGCATTCGCAGATTCATCCAAGGGACCTGGATTGTTCGCACCATTGACATTCAACGACAAATGGTCCGTCTCAACAGGGGCATCCTGTCCATCGACTGGGAGAGGATCGCGACTGGCACCTTTGAAAGTTGTCGGTTGGTCTGGTTCATGAGCATCTCCAGAACGTTCATTTTCATTTGTATCTGGATTCTCTCCAATGTCGGACGGTCTATTTTCGGGTTGGTCTCCTCCATTCTCTCGGGATATACTAGCACTAGCTCTTGAAGACACTTCTGATCGGCGCCGGGCCATCCAAGCGTCATTCCCGCCCAAAATACCATCGAAACCAGGAGAGTAACCAGGACCACGCCTCGGCGAAGGAGCAGCGTCACGAGGTGAAGCAGGTTGTAAGGCCGACAAGGATTGTTTCCGCGGTATGTTAAGAGAAGGTTCTTGAATTTTGATCAGGATCGGACATTAGAAGGGGTATAAACCACTTACCTCGTCTTAAAGCACCAAATCGATTACTCAAAGGACTGTTTGTCGCGGAAGAGGGGCTGTTGAGGTTGTGACGTGACCTCTCATTCCCTAATGTCTGCGTAGACAATGGAGAAAGTAAATCAGTACGGCGGCGAAGATCTGAGTTAAGAGGCCCTTGAAAAAGCTATGATATTTACTTCAAGGTCAGGCGCGATCATGAACAAGTTCACGAGCACGAAGTACCTTCTTTTCAGTGTCTCCCATCTCGCGCAGTCCGATGGGGTCGGTCCCAACCTCACGGACCACACCTTCCCATCTTTCAACTTCAAGTCCGAGGCCACCCTTCCCACCTTCTTTGTAAATCCTCAATAATTCCTCCTTCGAATATCGGAAAGGATGAGTCTCGTCATGCTTTTCAATCTGTTGAGATGAGGCGGGAGAGACGAGAGCAGAATAAGTCGACGCGCCAGACGTTGGGCCTGGCGGAGGGGACGGAGGGGGTTGGGTACGCGTTGGAGTCTGATGCTTGGTACGCATCCATTCAGGACCAAAGTGCATAGTAGCAGAAGTCATTGTGTTATTCGCTGTGTGAAGTCCACAAAGATGATGCAGAGTAAGATCTTTATCCTTTTTTCAGAATTCTCCACTGAAAAGCTCTGTTCACACGTGGAAAATATTTGGCACGGCCTCACTGTAGGTATTTAGGGCAGGCCCCTTAGGACTAGATCATCACTATCCTTGACTAGGTATATACTTAAATTAATCCATCTTCACTCGCCATATTGATATAGGGAGAGCTACAGGGGTCATCAGATTCAGCGCACCGAAATACTAATAATGATGGTGCTTACCTTGTAGCTTAAGTGCTTTAGGAACAATGAACACAACTAACAAAGTCACTCCGAGGATCATGCAAAGTGCGGACATCGCGTAGTAACCATCGCGATGAGTGATGCACACTCCATTTATATCTTTACACATCGCCTTTCCGTGGTCGGAAACACACTCCGTCGCTTGAAATAAATGTAAACAATTGCCAAGAGGATATGATACTCAACCTACTTTTAACGTCGATGCCGTCTGCAACTTTACATGTCGCGTCACTGAGAAGATCGACACCTTTTTTCAAAATTTTATTAAGTCAAAGTGAACAGTCCTTTACAGAAGGGATAGTGTTGCACCTTTGAGCACAAACCACTTCGGCCAGGTACCACCCATGTTGGTGAAAGTATTCAGAAGCTAAGAAGGGCTCAAACTTCTGGGACGTTTGTGTAGACATCCTACTCACAGTCATATACGTTCCTCCTATCAGTGGGTCTGACACCCTGGTGTGGAACGCAGAAATCCCAACGAATTGAACGGTACTGGAAGAGGTATTCTTTTAGCTGTAAAAAATAAAAGCAAACATTCATACGATGCGAAAGATGAAAGTACGGTGTGTACTATCAAGAATAAGAAAAATCCGGTAGAAATCGGGGGAGTTGGGAACCAGAGGACGGTTAACGTAGCAATAAGAGCCAAAAGAAGACGGGGTACAAATGCAACCAACCATGGCCGAAGTGGTTTGTCTCCTCTGGACCATTTTGCTGCGAGCCAGCCACCCATGATTTGGAACGGAAAATCAATGAGAACGACGAGCGCCAGGTCTTCACGTTTAAATCCCTTCTCAACCAATTTCAAAGAGGTCACTGCTTCATTAGCAGCAAAACCAATTTTTGCTACAAGGTGTATTCCAACAAGAACCTGAACATCTGAAAAACAATCACTTCGGGTGCTGCGTAAAGACAGACTGATGCCGTACGTCGAAGTCTACAGATTGTCCAGATAGTTTTGTAGACTGCCTTAATACTCATATCTGCCTCGTTGGGGGATTCTTTATCCTAAAAGGCGGGTAAGCTATATAACCGCCATGCATGTTGAGATTGTCTTACCTCTTTCTTGAAGAACAGGAGCCAGAATGTGACAGCGTAGCATATAATGCTCCAAAACTTCAGGTAGGCCGACAGAGTCAGATGTGGGAAACCCCAACTTGCACTGATAATGGTGAACATGAGTAAAACGGCTGATTGCAACTTACGCAAAGGTCTCGCTGTTGAAAGCAAGGAAAACTGTGAAAGAAGCAAAAAATCCTGTGTTAAGCCCTATGGTCTGGCACGTTGATGCGTAGGATAAGCAGTCTTGAGAAAGGAGAGTGAGCGCCCATCCTGCGCATACATCCCTGAGTCGTGAATTCTACACGCTGAGCCAGAGTAATGAAACTAACCATCGACGGCAATATCTAATAATATGATGAGTAAAGCGGGGGAATAGGTGCAACGTGCTGACGCACCTTGTGTTGCAGAGAAGAACACGAGTGCAGTAAAAACTGCTGATAACTCAACAATATTGTCGGCCGGCTGATACTTCATCAGTAGTGGCACAGAATACGAGAAACTCTCAAGTTACTTGGTCGAGTAATCTCTGAACATTCAAGGAAATGTACAGCATGAGGCTTCCAACGACGAATTGCATAGGTAATATCCATGACTTCCGACGTCCCACAGATGGGAAATATACGGAGTCAATTATTGGTGACCATAAGAGTTTCAAAGAGTAAGGATAACTTGCAAGAGAGAACGTTGCTAGCTGAGAATACGAGAGATGTTCACGAAGCAGGAACGGCACGGAACCTTTGAAACAATTAAAGAGCGAACCATCAGGATGAACCGACATACCAAGAGCTAATCCCAGCTAGAGGATGATTAGATGTGTCGTCTAAATTGGACATCTAACACGTACCGGTACGCCTTGGATGAGGTCTGTTCAGGTCCCGTCAATGACAAAAACTCATAAAGCAAATCATATAGACACCCACACAATATACATAGCAACACCATGTTCTGCTTATCCTTAGCTCCTATAGGTTTCTTGTACGAGCTACCTTCCTCTTCCACTTCGTCTAGGTCCCTCTCTTCCTCGCCCAACAAGCTGAGTGCTACTGCTTCACCATTGTCTAGGTCTATGCGCGGGGAACGTGGTGTTTTAGGAGTCCGAGGATTAATCTGAATACTGTGAAGAGACGACGATACTGCCATCGAATCGTTTGGAATAGAAGTCGATTTCATGTCCTCGTCTAGAGCCGTACTTCAGATGGAGTAGCAATTTGCAGCGTACCGACATTCAACGGCAGAACGTTGAAGTAAGATACTCAGGATGCCGCCAAGCAATTAGCAAGACACGTGGCTCAGACTTTCATGGATCTTATGTCTAATCTTCGACATTCCTATTATCGTACTCATGTGTTTTACGGGATAGCTGGCATACCGAACTTCGTTGTGGAGGACCTGGAAAGGCCCCGTGTCATTTAGTAATGACGCGTCCAGAAGCGCGTCTTCAAGGATCCCGTCGAACTTTCTTATCAAGTTGATTCAAACCCTGTCGCGTGCGACTTGATAGTCATCAAATATATTACTTATAGATATATTCTACATATCTAGTCCTTATTCTGGTATATCTTGACATATTCCACTTCCCAATCTAAGGAAGCACTTCAGTTACCCTCGAGGCAGGCAAGATAGAAATCATACAAGCTTCTGCCATCGCCATACCGTTCCCTCTTACAAACGCCTCGCAGGTAGAGACACCTGTTCTCTCCGCACAGCTTTGCTCCTGTCCAGGGATTCCCGAGACGGTCCACACAGCACTGGCCCAGTCTCCACTATTCAGGAGATTTCATTTCAGAACCCTTGGCACCCGTTTCAAGGAAAACTAACCATAACGTTGTGTCAAAGATAGCATGGTGATTATTGAAAAACTGGAAAGGGTTGCAGTTAGTTGCAGGCCACCTAGCCATGGGGAAACCCCAAGTATCCGGCAGAGGAGTTTCATTGATCAGATCAGCGGGTTCGGATCCCTTTGGAAAAAAATAGACTGCGACACCAGAAGAGTCCCATTGCACTTAGAGTCAGAAGGGCCATCAGATAGGATAATCGATCTTAATGTAGTCGACTTACTAGCATAAGTACCTCCTCCGTTCTTGTTGAATCCAACACCAAAAGAAACACTAGAGTTGGCACGGATGCCGCAACCTTGATTCCCAGTCGTAAGTGCTGCGCAATCGGTTCCACCGATAATAGAGCCTGCAATTGACAGAGCTTGCGCATCCGCAGTGGGCAGTGTACAGCCTGGATTCGTATGTATCGTCATTTGATTGTTTGTATAATCATGCACAGCTTCGACGATGTCAATTTCACCACCAGCAGGCCAATTGGGTCCTATCCTAGACCTTGAGCGCCAAAAGATTTTTTGATAGCTCATAGCACTGACCGTTCGTCCAGAAAGCTCTTACAGGGAGACCAGAATGTCAACGAAAGCCTTGCCTAGTTGAACAACAAACAATAACTTACGGCCACGTACCACAACCAGTAGGCATATGAACTGCACTCATGATGACCAATCCTCCGTTGAACGATGAATGTGTTGTGATACGGATACTCTGACGAGTATTGGCAACACTTGAGGTGTTCTCAACTCGCATGATGGCGTTTCCATTGTCTTTGACTTCGAGTAGGCCATTGGAGCGCTAACAAATGGATGAGGGTATTTCGCGTGGACCTCACGATCGGAACGTACACCAGTGTTCTGATCGACAAACTGCACTATCCCTACAGACTATATGAGTTCCATAGACTGCGGTCAAAAGCAGAAAGTTCACACCATGGGTCGGATCGTCGCCAACAGTGAAATCCCACCGATCAAAAAAGTCATTCCCTGACTAGAGAATAATCAATGATGCGTCTACCCCAGCGTGCAATTGCTTTTGACTAACATGGGATTCTGTAAGTTTCCAAGGAGAAGATGGCGCTGGAGGCGTCCCCGTGCCAGTCGGGGCAGCACTCTTGGTTGGACTTGAGCCAGCGATGGACGTGCCTGACGGCGATGCACGACTATAACTCGTCCCATTCTCGCCCACTCCTCCTAATTCTGGCCTCCCCGGTCGGCAATACACAACATGCTGGCTTTCATGCGACGACTGTGAAACAAGTAGCCCGCCAAAGGCAACGCGCAAGTCACGCGCGAGATTCTGAGTGTGTCGGACTGCGACTTTGTGGATGGTGTGCACAGCATGCGAAACAATTGTGGCGGATGCCGGCTCAGTGATGAGAAAGACCAATCCCACCGTGATGGAATTTAAAAGTAACATGAAGATGGTGGTGAATGAGCTGGAGAACGGAGCAGAAAAGAGGGGACAACGCAGAAGCACAGCCGGTAAATAAAAATTAAGACAAGACTTGGGATGGAGTATTGTGTGAACAATAGATGACTGAGGGAATAAAAGCAAGGGCAATTTGCTTTGTGGTAGCAAACTTATGAATCGGCCGGCCGTCAATGGTGCGTTTACGGGGCTTTGCCTGGCGCAGGTTTAATTTCGCTGAAGTCGGTTCGTAGTGGATATGTACACTCTGTTCGCCCATGAGGAGTGAACACGAGGATTGTGCGCGGAACAAACGCATAACACCAGCCCGATTGCAAACAATGTTATGATGCGTCTGCCATTTGGCTTTGTAAGAGGGCTTTTTCTCATTGAAGGAATTTGATTAGAATCTGTTTTGAGTCCGGAGGGTTAGGTGTAACAAGGGAGTTGACGAAAGAGACAACTGGACCAACTGGACAGTACACATCCACGTGAAATACCAAAGTTAACAGCAGTTCATCAAGGCGAGACCGCCACACAAGTATCATGTCCAATCCATGACCATGAAAAACTGATTCGTGATCAGAGGGAACGGGAGATTAAGGAGACACGTAGAAACATTGAGGGTAAGAAGCAAAATAGATTAAAATGTGGAAAAGACAAATGAGAGATAGTACAAAACCCAATAGCGAGATAACGAAACAGCCTACGGAAACCAATACGGTTAGGAACAGGAAGTTGTCCATGCCAACAAAACTCGAAGTGAATTCTCCCCCACACAGAATGAGGACAGGGCGCAAAGTCAGCAGATTGGAGCCACGTCAACGATGAGAACCCGGTCCGAATGCCTCGCGAACACTCCGCCTGAGTTCCTCATGATCGCGGGTCGAGCTTGCTACTGAGGAACCAGGCTGGATATGAGAGGCGGCAACGCTGGACGGAACCAGACCTTCAGCATCCCCATCAACAAACTCAAGAATCCTGCGTCCAAGGAGTTGAATTTCACCCTGGCCGTCACCAGTTTCCGTGTCATGTTCAGAGTGCGTATGAGATTGCTGTGAGTGCGGCGTTCCCACAGAGGATGAGGGCGTTGATGCACGAGATGCAGCAAGACCACGGATGTTGGGTATTATTAGAGTCGAATTACGAATACTGCTGATCAGCTGAGGATCTGGGTAAAGCAAGTTAAGACAGGTCACATTAAATCTTAGCACAGCAAACCTCCGGATTCAAGCAATTGGACAATCGTCCACACGGCGATGTGTTGGAATGTCGCATCAGGGCTGGTCAAAAACCTGTAGAGATATCTATGCATCCCTCCCTCCGGTTTGTCCCACACATCATTGAAGGCAGAGTAGTCGTCCGTGACACTCCTACCATCTAAAACGTCGGATTTAGTCTGTCATTCGAGTGTAGGTAAAACAGGGGCCACCTTTGGATGACAGGTTGCCGAGTGCAGCAGCACTATTTCCTTGGACTTCCGAACTATGTGAATTAGTCAATGGTATCAAGACCTCACAGATCCCCATCTCCAGCAACTGATTTTTGAGGTCATCTAGACAACGAACTTATCAGTCGAGTTCTAAATAAGCCCACGCACAATCCATACCGCTGAGTGCAAGCACGGCCACACAAGCTGTCATCTCACTTTGAACATTCATTGGCACCTCCAAAACAAGCTCCTTTATTGATTGAACCGCACCTGCCTTGACGATGGCAGACTTGTTCTTCTCCGAAGTCGCAGCAAGGTTACGTAGTGTTGAAATAGCATGACATTGCACCTCTTCGTTGTCCTTGAATGACAAAAGGTTAATAAGAGGTTGCAGGAAGCCTGCGTCAATGATCGGTGATTCGTTCTGCGGGTGGATGGATACATTGCGGACACATGCCGCCGAGGAGAGGATAAGGGGCAAATAAGTTGATTGAAGGAGTCTGAGGAGAGCTATCAAGCCATCAGCTTTGACGATCTCAAGTTGATATCTCTCTAAGCATCATGATTAACACAGCGTGGGCTGGAGGACCAAATGTTATACCATCACTAGCGAGATTTCGAAGGGCTAACGCTGCTTGGCATTGTACCTTGAGGCTCGAGCTGTCCATTAATGCAACAAGGCTTGCAACTAGTTTGGGTTCGCTCTGTGCAAGTTTCTTCCTATTGGAACCTGTTGCTGAATTAGGTTTCCATGGACTGGAATTACGGAAATGGAGACGGACCATCCACAGCTATATTGCTCAAAGCCGTCGTACAGTAATATTGAACGTCGGTATCCGGAGAGTTGAGTAGACTGACTAGTACTGGGATTGCACCCGCGTTAACAAGTTGTTGTCGGTTCTCGTCTGGGGTAGATCAATGAGACGAGCCTGGAGTCCGAAAGAACTTGCTTACCAGAATGGGTCATGTTAAGAAGCGCGCCAGTAGCATTCCTCTGGACACGCATGTCCTTTGATCTGGCGAGCCGTGTAAGCGGTACCAGCGCACCAGACTTGGCAATCTTCGTCTTGTTGTCATCTAACCGTTTGTTAGTCATGAATATCGCAAAGATGGGGGAAATAGTCCTAACCATGAGTGGCAAGATTTGTTACACATCCTACGGCATTACATTGCACTTCGACATTAGGACTGAGCATTTGGCGGATGAGAGGCTCGAGACCACCGAGTTTGACAATAAGAAGCTTGTTGTCAGCTATTTAGGGCGAGGAAGCATTTGAACGCGATAGCGAGCGCTTTTAATTAAACTCACTGTTTACAGCAAGATTTCCAAGCGCTGCACTCGCCGCACGCTGCACCTCTGTGTCATGGCTACTCAATAGAAAAAGAATTGGGTCGAGTGTATCTCGAGCAACCGGGCGAACTTCCTTCTCAGTGATCTCCGCAAAAGCCAGAGCCGCGCTTCGTTGGAGATCGACATTGTCTGAAAAAGATAGTGTCGTCAGGGCAGTGAGTGGCTGGCCAATGAAGAAATTGGTCGTGGTGCGGTCTGTTGCAGACTAAATATGGTGGGAATACCAATATATAATGCACCTACTCTCAAGGTACTGGAGGAGATCCGCTACAGCTTCTCTCTCGTTCTCCAAGAGTAGTGGCTCGTAGGTTTGCGACTTGCGTCCCTGGACTAGTTTGAGTTGTATGGTTAGGTTCCCAGGCATGTCTCCTAGCGGAGGAAAGGGTCGTACAGCAATTTTCGCAGCAGCTTGTTACATTACCCATCACTCTGAGCAGACGTATGAATAAAAAAAATTAATTATGCTTAGGCGGACGGGGACTCTGGAAGAGGGCGGAGCAGAGCAGAGCGGACCAGTGAATACAAAATTCCAAGTCGAGAAGCGAGCGTTCAAGCCTTTAAGGATCGTGGGAACTGGGTTGACCCATGAGCACATGGTTGTCACGTGTGCCATTTTTGACAGGACTACAGAGCCAGGGTCCTGGGGACGAACTGCACCATTCGGAAGTTTGGACAACTGGTCTTTTAACGTTGACACATTGTGTTGATAATTTTATATTTGGTCTGCAATCAAATCATCTTTTGCCTCTTTGATGCTGCAGTATCTGTTTTCTATCAGCTCAAAGGTGTAATTTGTTACTTATGTTCAAATGCAGAGGACATGTTATCATACAGTTCTCCTCAGAAGATGAATTCTCCCCTGACAACATCAATTCAATAATTAAGTCACCCCCACTAAAGCATGGCAACCCCTCACTTGACTTTGCATTTACCTCCAGATGGAAGGCCCTGCTACTGGCTGCCAGGGCTCAGGATGCCTACCACCCAAAACTTCATACACCTACTCAGAATCTCAACTTCTTGGCTTTGACAACTGCATGGCCATCTACCAAAGTTTAAAGGAACAGCAGACATGCTTCAACCAGCAGGCCTTGTATATTGCCACCCCCTGATGAGATCAAGAATGGATAGGAGCCAGAGAATAGGAAATTCTTTGGGCATAACAGAAGTCACACTAACAGAGGGTAAGAGCATGAATAGTAGACCAAAACATTATGCACAGAGGCATGAGCAATGCACCACTCACAAAAAGAGGCAGAGGAAGAGGATAGCTGGTTTAGGGCCCTCTCCACATTATATGGGGTTGGAAATGCACTATAGGAAGAATGAGGTATGCTGGCACCTAGACACATCCTCAAAGGAATAAAAGGAGGGAGAAAATTGGATAATAACAGAACTAAGGAGGGAGAAGTGAAACCACCTGCCCTCTGCTCCTAAAAGTTTACATGGGGTGAACAGGACAAATCAGCAACATGCCAAGGATATGTACAATACAAACAATCAATTTCTTAGATGTCCACCACAAAGTCCCATCAGGACTGCTTCTCCTTGTACTCTATCCATTTATCCACACAATTGATTGAGAGAGGAGAAGAACTCAAGAAATGGGACTTGAAGGAAGACTGTTAGGTTCTACTGACCCAGGAGCTCATTCTGTTGAGCAGGAACCTACTAGTTGGGTCTTGCTGGAAAGGAAGACTTACATGGAGATCAGAAGTCAGCACTGGAGATTAGTACTAGGGGGATGACAAGAAGAAGTGCCTATGGGGAGAAATAGGTAATACAGAGAAGTAAGAATAGAGGCAGGGAGTTGAAGGAATAGTGTAAAGGAAATTAAAAACAGATAGTAAAAGAATAGAGTCAAGACATGAATATGGAGTTGAGACAGAGATTGGAAGTAGATGAAATGGAAATGGAGCTGGACTGGAGGAGAGAGAGAAGGGGGAAAACAGAGAGGAATGGACTAAAGATAACATAGAAGGAAGAGGAGAAAGTAGATGAGAGAATGGAGCTGAAGGGGTAAAATTAGAGAGATTTGGGAGATTAGAGCAGAGTCAAGTTGAGGAGAAGAGTTGGAGTGAAAAGAAAACTTGAGGAGTTTAAAATGGAGATGAAGAGAGATAGACAAGATGAGGTGGAGATGACAAGAGCTGAGGAGGAAAAAAAGAGATAGATTTGAAGATAGAGGTGTATGAGAGACAAAGTATGTAAAGAGGAGAAGAGACAAGGAAAACTGAAAGATGGGAGAAACTAGCAAGGTATAGCAATATCAAAACTAGCATACTAACTACTGTGCTTCTTCCTAAGTACTTGCAGAATGTCTTGACCTTCAGGAGTGATTGTGTGCTAGAGGAGATCAAGCATCAGTGAGATCAGTGGTGAAATGATTGTGCAGGAGTTAGTATAATCATGCAAAGTGGTATTTGCATGGTGTCAGGAGTGATCAGGCCTTGTAGAGGAAGTTTAGGCATAGTTCAGCCATTGAAAAGTGGTGGTTTTGGAAGACTTGGTGATTTAGGGGAACTTGGTGATCTCAGTGATTGGATTAGTGATGGCTGGGTATCAGAGATGGAGAGAAACAGGGGTGGATGTAATTATATCCAAGAAAGTGTGGTGTCATGACATTACTCCTCCTTTTGCATTGAGACCATAAAGATGCTGTGGAGCCCTGAGGGTGCTAAAGGCAGAGAAATCTTGTGTTTGCTAATCTTGCCAGGATTAAGAGGAAAGGAACAAAAAAATTTGTTTGGTTCTTTTCTATAGTCTTGCTCATATTATCCTCCTCCAAGTTCTGTTCCTTGAGTCCTCCTCTTCCCATAACCAATCATGTAGATGAATGAATAGAGTATGAAGAAAAGCAGTCTCAGTGGAACTTTGTAGCAAACATTTAAGAGATTGATTACTTGTATCATATATATCTTTGGCATGTCACCAATCCATCTTGTTCATCCTGTGCAGACCTTCAGGAGTAGAGGGTGGGTGGTTTCACTGCTTCTTCCTTGATTCTGTCATTGTCCTGTCTTCCCCCTCCTCCCATTCCTCTAGAAATGTGCCTGAGTGCCAGCATACATCATTCTTTTATAGTGCATCTTCTACCTTATATGATGTAGAAAGGGCCCTAAACCAGCTGTCTCCTTCCTCTGCCCCTTCTTGTAAGTGGTGCATTGCTCATGTTCCCATGCATATTATTTTGATCTATTATTTTGTGTCCTCATTCTTCTGTTAGTGCAATTTTTATTGTGTCTAGGGGATTTCCTGCTCCCTGGCTCCTGTCCATCTCTAGTCTCATTAAGGGATGGTGACATGTAAGGCCTGCTAGGTAAAGCATGTTTGCTGCTCCTTTAAACTTTGATGAATGGCCTTGCAGTTATCAGAGCCAAGGAGTTGAGATCCTAAATGAGTGTATGAAGTTTTGGGTAGTAAGTGTTTTGAGCCCCAGTGGCCAGCAGCAAAGCCCTCCATCTGGAGGTGAATACAGGGTCAAGTGCAGGGTAATTGTGCACCTAGTGGAAGCAACTCAGTTATTGAATTGACATTGTCTAAGGAGGATTCATCTTCTGGGGAAGATCAGCTGGTGTCAGGGTTGGGGCTTTTAGGCACAGGAAATGAGGAGGGGAGAGCAACATTGCCAGTTGTTGATCAAGGGAAGGTTTGTTGAAGTAAGATGCCTGAGCATTGATTCCTTCCTTGGGTGGTTATTCAATTGCTTCAGTGCCCTCATTGTAACTCCTCTCCCAATCTTCTTATGGAGCTTGACAGTTTTTGAACAAAGCTTTTGGCCTAGTCAGCATATCTCTCAACAGCAAAGGTGGAAGTCATAAAGCTTCATCAGTCTCTTGAAGCTACTAATAGTGCTTTGCTTATGTGGAGTTATTCAAGGCATATCAGAAGGCTATGGTGGGGCCATTGAGATTGCAGTCAGAGGTTGAGGCTGAGCTACAAGATATTGAGATGGCAGGTAGGAAGGAATCAGAGGAGTTGGTGCTAATCTCTGGGCATCTTTTCTGATTCAAAACAGCTCCCCCCTTAATTATGTTGCCTGGTCTGGAGATGGAGCTTGTAGAGATTCAGGCAGAAGATGAAGCATCAGCTGTAGGGGTTGTGGATGTTCTGAAATCTGAGTTTGTAGAAGCATGGATTTAGACCAATGCCATGGAGGGTATTATAGAGGGAAATTGGTGCAAGGAGTTTTGTCACCTGTCAAGTGTGCCTCCTCTGGAGTCTTTCCTAACCTGAGCAGCTTTGGCTGATCCTGAATTTGTGTGAGATTGAGTGGTTCCAATAGTAGTTAAATCATAAGTGTCAGAACTAAATACATACTTACTCTTAGAATTTATGTTAATTTTTGATTTTCTGTGTGAGTAGGCTGAATTTGTTCTCACCAGAAGCTATTAGACAGTATGACCTCTATATGCTTTTACATCAAGGATGGCCTGGCTCAGGTTCATCCTAAATATCAGTTACTTCCCACTACTTAGAGTCAGCCTCCAGATGCTGGTAGATCTTGAGGTCACTCATTGCCATTGTTTCTTTGGGGTGACACAGGAGTTGGACCAAATCATGACAAACATGGGTAAACCAATGCCATGGGTGAAGGACATAGTGCATAAGGTTTAGTCAAATATGCTGCAGGAATCAAGGAGAGAGTCTGAAGCAGGACATAGGAGGGAGAGGCTTCTGGTTCAGATCATGCCTAGCAGATAGCCTGTGCTGCTGTTGTTGTTGCTACCCTTTCAGATAAAAGTGTTTTTTCTTTCTCTAGTCCTGTGAGTTGGGGAGACTTGTTGGGAGTTGAATCTTTGATGATTTTGAGAGATGTGGGTTATGCCCATAACTGTCCTAATGTGTTCAGAGAATCCTAGGATTCTTGGGCTTTTCCAAAAAGTATTGGTAGAACTTCCAGAGAGCATTAGAGGCATCTGAAAAGTGATTTCAAAGTTTTCACATATCATCTTTCAGATCATAACCTACTCATTTAACTAAATACATCACTTGTCCTTGATAATGGTGGGAGTCTAGTATTTTGTCTAACTTTTAGTGGAGTTATTCAGCTGCCTTTATGGGGAGAGGAGACTCACTCCATTGTTTTGGGAAGGTGTTGGAATTGTGCCTGGTTAGGAGGCAGACATGGAAAACAGGGTGAATATCTTTCATGCTTAGAGGTAAGTTGAGGTGATAGGCATGTGAAGAGACTTTTTTGTTATCTAAAAAGGTCCTAGGCATTTGTGGTTGAGCTTGAGCAAGAATTATTGAGTTTTGATGTTCCAATAATCTAACCAAACATGAGTGCTGATAGGCCAATCTGAAATTGGTTCTCACTTTGAATCAGCTTGTTTGCTATATATCTGATTAGCAGTATTGATCTTAGTTTAAAGGTAGTCTTGCAGAACTCAAAGATTATAAGCAACTTTGTGAACAGCATGGAAAGGGATATCTCACAGAGAGATGATGAATCAAGAGTTGTAGCCTTTGTTGGCAAAGAAGAGCAAGACTTCCATAGTTGAATGGGGTGTGTTGTTATAGGTAAATTCTGCAACAAAGAGTTCAACACACCAATCATTCTGAAGATAGTTTACATAAATGTAGAAATACTGCTCTAAAATCTGGTTAACTCATTTTGTCTGTCCATTGGTCTCTAGATGATAAGCTGTATAGAGAGCTAATTTGATGTTTAGGGTGTGACAGAGTAACTGCAAGAATTTAGAGACAAATAGAGCTTTGCAGTCAGAGACAATATTGTTAGAGAGCCCATGCTTCAAGAAAATGTGCTAAATAAAAAGCCAAGTGAGTTCTAGGGCATTATTGATATTGTGGCAGGGCACAAAAACTGCTTGCTTCATGAGGCAGTAAACTAGTATGAGGATTACATCATAGCCATCAAAGTCTAGTAGTTCTATAATGTAATCTATGAAGAGAGAGGACTACAGTCATTTGCCAATCACCAACAGCTTAAGGAATCTATAGGGCTGGTATCAGAATACTTTGGCATAGTAGCAAGTGTCACAGGAGCATATATACTAAGCAATGTTCTTCTTTGCTCTAGGCTAGAAAAACATCTAGTTGACAAGAGGGTCTTCTTGATACTGGGGTGTCTGCACAGCTTGTGATTGTAATTCTGTTGTAATATGTTGAGACAAAGTTTGCTATGATCTGAAATATAGATTAGCCCATTCTGAAGCAAGAGTTTCTAGTCTAGTAAGAGGAAAAAGGGAGAATGAGTGAACATACCATTCCTGGATTTCTCTAGCATGCCCTAAAGGTTGTGTTTATGAAAGTATGAGTCAGTTGAGGCACTCCAAATCTGACTCAGGAGGGCTTTCTTATTGAGCAGCAACATGGCATTGAGCTGTTCAAGGAAAATGACTATATAGTGATTAAAGGCATTTCAGTCTGTTTTGAACAACTTTTTTGGGTATATGTTGAGGCATTGGATAAGAGCATTGGGCTTTGCACCAAATCATCTTAGCCAGTAGTTGATGGTAAAGTTGTACTCAGACAGGATTTTGGACTATCTGGCCTGTCTTCAGCTAAGTTGCTTTGTGGTGGTGAAGTACTGGTGGTTGTTGTAGTTGAAGTAGACTTGAATGCAATGCTAGGCTTTTTTAAAGTAGGCATGCTATTGTTAGAAGGCTTTTATAATTGCAAGGAGCTTTTTGTTGTAGATGTTATAGTTGAGCTTGACAGAAATCATTGACTAGGTATAGAAGGCAATTGGGCACAAGTTCTTATTGTCAGAGTCTCTTTATGATAATATGCTAGTGATGGCATAGTTTAAAGCATTGCACTTAAGAACAATGAGTAGCAACAGATCAAAATGTTAGAGGATAGAGGGAGAGGTGAATGCCCTTTTTAAAAGTTTGAAAATACTTTAACAGTTAGAATCCCAGTTCCAGAAATGATCCTTCTGGGTTAGACAATTAAGATATTTGGTAATA
The DNA here is from genome assembly GCA_003313675.1 of Termitomyces heimii. Classification (NCBI taxonomy): domain Eukaryota; kingdom Fungi; phylum Basidiomycota; class Agaricomycetes; order Agaricales; family Lyophyllaceae; genus Termitomyces; species Termitomyces heimii. The sequence continues at coordinate 9,227 of QLON01002461.1, read as the reverse complement.
CCAGAGTAATTGTTGATGAATCATTTGTAAAAGTTAGCAAAACCTAGGAAGAATTGTACTTCTTTGACATTCCATAGTTTTGGTTAGGAGGTTATTGCTTTGACTTTGGCTGGATCCATTTGGACTCTGTTAAGAGATACAATGACACTAAGGTATATGACTTCAGTGGTGTAAAATATGCACTTTTTGAGTTTAGCATGCAGGTTATACTTCTAGAGCCATTCCAAGACACATCAAATATACTCTTGGTGTTTTATAAGCAAGTCAGAGAAAATTAAAATGTTATCCATGTATATAATGACAAAAATGTCATTTATAAAATATTGGAATGTGGTAAAAAAGTTAGTCATTCCAAACAGCATGACAAAATACTTAAAAAGATTATACCATATTCTAAACACTATCTTCCATTCATGTTCCAGAGCTATTTAGACATTATTGTACCTAAACTGGAGATTAATCTTTGTGTAGACTTTAGTGCTGCAGAGGAAGTCAACAAGATTGCCAATGAGGAAAAGAGGGTAGCAGTTTTTTCTAGTAACTTGGTTTAGTCTGTAGTAGTCAATGCAGAGCCAGAGGAAGCCATCCTTCTTTTTGGCAAAAAAGATGTGAGTGCTCACAAAAGAGGCTGAGGGTCATGTAAATCCTTTTCTAAGCATGTCATCAAAGTATTTCTTCAGGGCCTAGAATTCTGCCTCTAACATATTATATATCTTTTTAAAGAAAGGCATTTTACCATCCTCTGGTTTGATTTGGTAATTGTAGTAGCAGGGCAGGGGTAGTTCCTTGATGCTGCCCTCAGAAAATATATTGGCAAATTTGTAGTATTTGGAGGATATGACCTCTTGTAGAATTTGTGCTTTTATTTTTAGTTCTGTTGCTACTTAGTTAGATTGAAGGTATTCCTTAAAAAGGCTAGAGGAGATGTGGAGTTGGTAGATATCAGCTTCCGATTGAATAAGTCATATAAAGGGCATAGTACTGATAAGGTGGATGTTAGATTTATTGAGTATTATATTTAGTCATTCAGAACTTGTTAGAGATGAGGGCAAGTCAAAAGACTTTGACTGAAGTTACAGGTGGCCTTTATACTTGTTTTAGAGAATGTTAAGTGGAAATATTGGAGGTGAAGTAAGTAGATGCTTAAGTAGAGTTTTAGTTATGTTGTTTTTTGTTGTCATGGTGTTTTTACCCTCCTTCTAGGTTCTAGAAAGAAGGGATGGCTTGGTTTTGGGTTGTTTGCAGCTTAGACTAATTGTGGTTGGGCTTATCCATGTTGGTCAGATTGTGCTGTAATCTAAAAGAGATTGTAGTGGCTAATCTGTCAGAGAACCACCCATTTGGAAGTTTTTTACCCCATGTTTTCTTTCAATTTTCAGGCCTTTTCACTTTAATTCACCCACTGTTGAGTGCCTTCATGAAACTCATCACTGGCTAAACCATGGAAACAAACTTCCTCATTGGTTGGGAGCCTCTGCCAGACTTTGAAAAACATGGTGTGACATTAGCATGACAATGTCACACTGTGGCATCATGGTGCAATGTCACATATAATAGTCACATGACTCAATCTCAGAATATTTTCTATTAATAGGCAGAGTGAATTCTTAGACTTGTTCTCTTTGAATTTCTCTCTGCCAGCTATATGACTAAGTCACAGCCTTTAGAGGTCACCTTTATACAATTATGCTTCTCTAGTATTAAATGTAATGCTCATAGCCTTTCAGTCAATGTTAGAGTTCATGATTTAGAGCCAGGGTAATTTGAGAATAATAGAAGTAATAAGATGTAGTTGAGTCAAGTAAAGATTAATAAAGAAGCTTAACTTGTTGACAAGTGTGAGTTCATATTTATAGTGCCATGTAATGAATCCAGAGGATGTAAGTTAATTATTAATAAGCTGGATTTCAGTGGGTCTTTTCAAGTTCTTGCTGGATAATGCTAAATTATAGCTAATAAATATTTCAATAGCATTACTGTTAATGAAAGCTAAGTAAGTTTTACCAGTAGACTAGAATGTGATGTTAACAACAAATGATTTAGCAAAGTTAAAGTGCAAGTGTTCTATAGTTTACTGTCACGACCCCTTCCGAAGTCCCCTGGAACAACCCCGGGACCTCATCTAGGACCCTCTCCACAACACACCCCACCCCCGCAACTACTGATGCCATCACTAACTTGCATCACAACTGACATCAGCCAACCCCCTGGAGACCCTGCTTTACAGACCCTGGGATTGACCGCCATCAACCACTGGATCACACTACTTGCTTCTAGCCATCACGCATCACGATCCCCCTATGCCAATTGATTGCACACCCCTCACACGCAATCCCAGTATACAGTCCCGGCCTGCTACTCAATGCCTTCCGGAACCCATCCCAGACACCCCAGAACCCCGAGACCGACCCCATAGTACTTATAGCTTAGTTCACCGCTGTCACGACCCCTTCTGGAATTCCCTGGAACAATCCCAGGACCTCACCCGGGACCCTCTCCACAACACGCCCCGCCCCCGCAACTACCAATGCCGCCACTAACTCACATCACAACCAACATCAGCCAACCCCCCGGGAACCCTGCTTCACAGACCCCGGGATTGACCACCATCAACCGCCGGATCCCGCTACCCACTTCCGGCCATCACGCATCACAATCCCCCCACACCAATTGATTGTGCACCCCATATGCGTGATCCCAGTATACAGTCCTGGCCCGCTACTCAATGCCTTCTGGAAACCATCCCAGACACCCCAAAACCCTGAGACCTGACCCCGTAGTACTTATAGCGTAGTTTGCCACTGTATTTGCTAGTCTTGATATTACCTGAATTGTTGCGTGCCCTTTGTTTGACTGGTACGCATTGACTGGCACGCTTTGACTGGCATGCCGGAATAATCGCATGCTTTAAGTTTGGTATGCACTTTGCGACTCTAAGTTTACTAACCAGGTCTCATCCTAGAACCTCCAGTTCTGACTCGACCCCCACCAACTCCCAACCCCCACAAAACCCTGAAACCCCCAGGTCAAGTTCCATTTCCCCGGGACCACCCCCCCTGTTTGCGTCTTGAACCCCAGAGCCTTAACCCCGAAAGTTCCAGACACCCGAGTATCCGTAGATCAAGTCCGCCTCATAAGGGCATTGCTTTCCCGGAAAGCCCCCGAATCAGTGGAACCTGACATAATATCAAGACTCCCTCCTTACACCGTTCTTGATGGCTACGTATACTCACACCTACTACCCCACGGGCTACCAGACTGACTCTTACAGGCGTCCGGTCCCAGATCATTACTCCGCGCAGACTCTTCACCCCACCTACCTACCCCTCCCATACAAACCACCATACCTCCACCGCCACTGGGCCCCCGACCCATCCCTCTATGATCTGGGGCCCTCGGTCAGCTGGGCCCCCCCGCTCAACCTAGCCATGGCACGACCGGTGGAGGTCCCTTCGTACTGGAGCTTCCCGGAAGGCCTGCCGGAGACCCCACCAGTTTTCAACGGACCTCGCCTGGTACCCCCCAGTGAGGGCCCCTTTGCACTTACCCCCTACTACAGCTATCAGCGCCCCGCCCCCCAACCTTGGGGACCTCCCAACCACGACTACCTCCCTCGACATTACTCAACTGCCGCCCCACCCGCTAGGACTCCTCCCTCGCCCATAGGACAATGACGCCTCGAGGAGTATGAACGGCAATGGGACAAAGTACTATGCTCACTCCAGATCTTGCCGGAGGATTTCGCGAGGCGGGCGAGGGCACTACTCACGGATTTTGGACACAACAACTTCATAGGCACTCTGGAGGAATGGGCCCATTGCTTGGTCGAATTTGGAGATCACCTCACATGAGGAGAACTCCCAGAGCAGACCATGGTAATGTACTGATGCAATACGATCCTCCACGAAGAGTTGCATCAGCTACTCGACAAAGTCCACGTGTCTCCCTCTCCCCGACCCCTCAACAACCCCACGGATCCAGGACGCTCAATTCACATCCGACGAGAACCCCCGGAACTGGCTCTGGCAGCCCCCACTGCCCCCACTCCGGGGCAATGACAACGAGAGGAACGACAAAATGCCTCAGCCATACTACAGTCACTCAACCCGGCGGGAGGGCTATTTAACCAGCCCGCCACCCGCACGGTAGGTTTATCGACTCGCCAAAGGGCTAACTCCATCCCTAGCACTTTCAAGACCTGGGGACAGCCCCAGAGACCCCTGGAGCCGCTCCCGTGAACGGACAACACCTGACCCCCGCCCCCAGCGAGCCCCGGTAGACCCCGGGCTGACACCACCAGCACGGATGACACACTGTACTACATTGACGAGCCCACGCGTGGCAACAACGAAGAACCCCCCATGCCCGTGCCCACGACTGTCTCAGCACAGCCCCCCATGTCCGCCCTGGCCCCTCCGGAAACCAGCTTCCACCGCAACCGACTGCCTCACCTCGATTTATAGAACTCCCCATAACCTCCAGTGCAAACACGACTCTCCTGGACCGAATGACCTCTACCCAATCCGGCACTGGGCCCTCCTCAACCCAACCTGACATCGCCTAATCCACACCGGCCCCCTCCGCCGCCACCTGTATGGAGACCCGGGCCTCCTCCTGGTCAGAATGAACCTCCTTAGGACAATGGACCTCCCAGGCGCGGACCCCCAGGTGAGCCGCCTGGAGGAGGCCCTCCCGGCGGGTGGGGCCCCACCTTCGGTGCCTTTCCTCCACACGGAGGGGGGGGTAACCACTATTACTACTATTACAACGCCGGCCCCCCTCCCCGCAACGGCACTGGCCCCAACAACGTTCGCGATGCCCTCACCCATGAAGGGCATTTGGACATTCAAAAACCCGATGCATTCACAGGCCGAGACCCCCGAAAATGGCGTACATTCCTCACTCAGTGTCTTAATACATTTCAGGCGAAGCCACTCACTTTCCAGGTTGACAGCTCCCAGGTAGCCTTCGCTGCCTCATACCTCCAGGAGATCACCTTCGATCACTACACCGCCCTGATCCAGTTCGACCCCAACAACCCGGCACTCTCTCACTGGCAAGCCTTCATTGACGAGTTCTCTGGGAAGTTTGGGATCTACGACACCATGGCCGAGGCCGAAGACGACACCGTGGCCGAGGCCAAAGACAACCTCTTCAACCTCCAGATGCGCTCCGAAGAACGCTTCACTACCTTCATCGTACATTTTGAAAAGGAAGCTTACGAGACAGGTTGGAACTACAGCACCCTCTGGTATGCCCTCCGCCGTGCATTGCCACAGTGTATCAAGGACATCCTCTGACTCGCCCCAAAACAACCCTCCTACAATGGATACAAGGCCCTTGTCATGCAAATTGACCAATGATATTGGGAAGATTGCAGCGAGTACTCAAACTCCCGAGCTCCCTGGAACCCCAGGGGAGGAACCCCATGGTTCTCCGGCAAAAATCCCAACCCCCAAACCCAAAGCAACGACCCCCCCGCGTTTCCTGGCAGCAAACCTCTGGTGAGTCGCGGTCCACCCAATGCTAACTCCAGCAGCGGTGCCCGCCCCCAGGCCCGACTCAATGCCGCCATGGCCGCCAATGACCCAGACGACCCGCCAAGCCCCAAAGAACCCCTGGAAGACTTTGAAGGCCCCGACTTCCCTGACGAACGGGACAAAGAGGCTCTTCGGGCCAACCGGCTCTCAAAAAGGGGACGACCCTGGATCGAGGTTCCAAAGGACATACAGGAACGGCGGAGGAGGGAGGGGATTTGCATACTCTGCGGTGAGAAAGACCACTTCATCTCCAAGTGTCCCCAATGACAAGTTATGGGACGCGCCACCTGGACCTTTGAAGGGGAGGATGCCACCTACGAGTACTCGGAAAACGACCCGGCGATTTAGACCTGGAAGATGCCCTAAATTGCGGAATCGACCCCGACATCTTCTCTGCCCCGGTCTTGCATCTCTGTTCCATGACACTCGCACAGAACACCCTCACGGCTTACCTACCCTCTCACTCTTTGCACTCCCTCCTCCTCAAAACCCATCTCACCCCCTCCAGGACTCCCCTCAACACCCTAGTCGACAGTGGCGCCACTGACAATTTCATTGATGAAACATGGTCTACCCTCGCCCCAGAACCTGCTCAACGACTCCCGGTCCCGGTGTGGCTCTGCCGATGTTAATTACCAAATTACATCCCTCCGCGCCCCTGGTCTTGGAGCTTCCGTGGCTCCGGGACACCAACTCCCGCATCGACTGGCGACAACTCACCCTCTGCCTGACCCGGGAGCCAACGCCCGATGATCAGCAACTCCCCTTTGACATCCCACACTCTCCTGGACTGACCCCAAGGGACTCCCGGGATGAACCCACACCAACCCCTGGGCTCCAGTCCCACTCCTCCTGATCCTTCATCATTGATGCCAGGCTGGACGGCGCCCCGGGACTAATATCGGCCCTCATCGACAGCAGAGCCACCGGAGTTTTCATCAGCGACGCCCTTGACCTTCCCCACGACCCCCTCGACCAACCCCTTGACTTGCAATGCCTCGACGGCGCCCCCTCCTCCTCCAGCCCCATCCTAAGGTCTCACTTGGGACGCGTGACCCTGGATAATGGCTATGAGTTCACCTCCGACTTCCTAGTCACACGACTCCACACATCAACCCTGATGGTCCTGGGACTATCCTGGCTATGTGACACGAACCCTGACATCGATTGGAGAATGCTCACAATGACCTTCCCGGGACCCGAAGACCGCCCCCCGACAGCCGTGCATCTCCGGGCTCTGGGGAGTGATCTGGTGCCCCACACCCCCGAAGCAACCACCATGCCCCCCAGCCATGCCCCGCCAACACCTGTCCAAACTCGCAAGGCCCCCACTCAACCCCCAAACATTCCTCGGAACAGACACAAGGGGCCAAACTACCCGGACCAGTCTCAAACACGCGCCATACCCACTTTAGCCAATGCATCCGCGACTCCGATCGACCCGAGTACATTCGACATTAGGATCATTGGAGCTGCTCTCTTTGCCCGTCTCATGAGGGATGGGGCCCCCGCATTTCAGTTGCACACCTCGCCTGCTCTCCTGGAAGAACACCTATGAGGGGACGCTATCCCTCTGGTAAAGAAAACCAAAGAGCAGATTCTCCAAGAAGTAGTTCCCCCGGAATATCACGAATTCGCTGACATATTCTCCAAAGGCGATGCTAAGGAAATTCCTCCCCACCGCCCCTACAATCATACAATCGACCTTGAGGAAGGAGCCAGCCCCCCTTTCGGAAAGGTCTACAATATGTCAGAAGTCGAGCTCCGGGCCCTCAAAAACTACCTTGATGAAATGCTCAGAAAGGGATTCATCCAACCCTCCGCCTCCACTGCTGGAGCCCCGGTTCTATTCGCCAAGAAGAAGGACAGTTCGCTCCGACTTTGCGTTGACTACCAGGGACTCAACAAAATCACCAAGAAGAACTGCTACCCGCTCCCACTCATCGGCAATCTGGTCGACTGGCTCCGCAGCACCAAGGTTTACATGAAAATCGACCTCCGCTCCGGCTACAGCAACGTCCACATCGCCCCGGGACATGAGTGGAAAACCGCATTCCGCATGCGGTATGGTCTGTTTGAATACCTTGTGATGCCTTTCGGAATGACTAACTCCCCTGCCACATTCCAATACTTCATAAACAACATCTTCCACAACATGAGCAATGTCTTCGTGATTATCTACTTGGACGACATCCTCATCTACTCTGACTCGAAGGAAGATCACCGGAAGCATGTCCGGCAGGTCCTGGAATGCTTCCGGGAGCGCAATCTCCATGCCAAGCCCGAGAAGTGCTCATTCCACACAGAAGAGGTCGAATACCTCGGCGTCATCATATCCCCAGAGGGCGTTCGCATAGACCCCCACAAGGTTGAGGCCATCATCAACTGGCTGCAACCCCAGAACGTCAAGGAAGTACAGTCCTTCTTGGGTTTTGCTAATTTCTACCGGAGGTTTATAAATAACTACTCCAGTATCACGAAACCCTTCAACCGGCTCACACGCAAGGATGTGGCATAGAACTGGGACAGCAAGTGCCAGAGCATCTTTAACCTGCTCAAGGAGGCCTTCACCACTGCCCCTGTACTCCAGCACTACGACCCCACCCTCCCAATCATCCTGGAATGTGATGCTTCCAATTACGCCATTGCCAGAATTCTCTCACAAATGGAAGCTGCCGGTGGGGAGCTCCGGCCAGTCGCCTTCTACACCCAGTCCATAATTGACGCCGAGCTCAATTACGATATCTATGACAAGGAGCTCCTCGCCATCATTGAGGCCTTCAAACAATGGCGGGCCTACCTCAAGGGAGCCCGACACCAGATTCAGGTCTACTCGGATCACAACAACCTGCAATACTTCACCATGACCAAGCAACTCAGCCGACGGCAGGCCCAGTGGTCCGAAATCCTATCGGAGTACGACTTCACAATCCAGTACTGTCTAGGACGACTCAGAGCTAAACCTGATGCCCTCACCCGACGACCAGACGTCTACCCCAAGAAATTGTTCGAGGTGGAACGCAATGCATTCAACCATTGCGTGGTGATCCCCCCTGAACATTTGAATGCCGTACTGATTTTAAATGATGAAGGAATCCTGAACCAGATATGCCGCGCCCCCCAGGACAAGTATTTCATCGACCATGACCCCCATAGACCCCCCAACAGAGTTGACTGGGACCCCACCTTCTCCTTGTCCCCCGACAAAAAACTCCTCCTCCGGAATGGCCACATTTATGTCCTGGATCACGCCCGACTCCGCTACGATGTCCTCTGCCAATACCACGACCACAAGCTCCGGGGACACCCTGGGATATATAAGACCCTCCAACTTATCTCCTGGGCTTACTTTTGGCCAGGACTAAGGAAGGACGTGACCCGCTACATTTGATCATGTGAACCCTGCCTCCAGGCCAAGGTCCCCCGACACTGACCTTATGGGCTCCTGAAACCCCTGCCTGTTGGACAATGCCCCTGGTCCTCCATATCCCTGGATCATATCGTCGAACTCCCGGAATCAGAAGGGTTCGATGCCATTCTTGTCATTGTGTGTAGGCTAACCAAGCAGGGCATCTTCATACCTTGCCACACCACAGACACCACCCCGGACTTCGCCTGGCTATTCCTCGAGCACGTCTTTGCTAAACACGGACTCCCGGATGACATCGTCTCCGACCGGGGCCCACT
>QLON01002459.1:0-11667 GCA_003313675.1 Termitomyces heimii | reverse complement strand
TAGATAAACAAGGAAGCACTGATGCAGATGGCCCAGGCCCATATGACATCTCTATTGAAGATGTCCCGCGTAATATCCCAGTGTGCAGTATCGATTTTCATTCCTACGCGCCAGAAGGATACAAGGTTTCTGCGACGATAGAAGAACTGGCAAGTGCATATTATAACGTCGCTCAGTATACGAGGCATCGCGCTCCCGACTTCGACCACTCGTCCTATCATAACCAAGTGGCCACAATTGATGTCGGTCAAACTCTTTGGATCGCGATCTTCGGTGGAGCTCTATTTGACAGAGGCAGGCTTACTATCCAGAGTTTGCCAGGTAGAATGTCTATAAAAGGTCTTAGCGCTGACGAGGCCTACCTGGAGCGGCTTGAAGGTGTTCTCAGGCTGGTAGAACCTCATGGTATGACCTCTACATTCAATGAGATCGTACACAGCAATGGAATTGCACGGAGATCCGCTTACCCATTCCTGCTCGCTGGAGTGTTTTCGCAGGCTATTGCTTGCTACTTCCTCACAGTCGGCACATCGGCGGGTGTTTGGACAAGCGTTGCACTCGCGAACAGCCTCTTCATAGGTAGGTTGACAGACCTCCACAGCCTATTCTGGGGGAAAACACCCGGTACGTTCCAGCCGGGCATGAAAATGACCCTTCCTGGTTCGACCCAGCTATTGGTTATCGCGACGTTCGACCGTACAACGCCCAGACAAGGGGGTTTACGACCAGGTTTCTTACTCGATCTTATAGGACTTATTTCATCGGCTCTCGGTGCTATATTTCAGGAAACAACCCGTCAAGCATTGGGGTTTTCTCCATTCGTTAAGACCCCTGCGTGAGTGGTCTTCACCTCAGTCACTCTATGCCTTGGACTGTCTTTGTTGATTGCAGCCACTCTAATCTTCCAACAACGCAAAGAAAGAACGTGGTTTCATGACAGTGAACTGCCGACACGATGGGTTACCTATACCACCTTGATGTCCTCATGTTTAGTTTCAGGGTTAGCAATCTTTTTCTTTGAATCGAAACTTTTGCATCTCTGGCCGATCCTAGATGCACTTGTTTGGCTGAGTGGTATGCCTCTGGGAATAATTGAGAATGGATACTGCGTTTCGTCAGACATGAACACATTACAGATGCTGCTTACGAACAGATGGATGATGGGTGCAGTAGCAAGTGCTGTTGGTAGCGCTTAGACGTGGATTGAAAGAAATAAATTTGTGATACTGTTTGATTTCTTTCTTTTCTGAAAAAGCCTCAAAAGACTGTTGAACATGACATAGTCTTGTGTCGGGCTGAGGAAGACGGAGGGCTGATCTATCAGTCAGCTGCTTGCGAGATAAATGATCAAAAGCCTATTCCGACAAGTTTTCCGCGTTGGACAAGTGGGAAGCGTTCTTCTATGTTGTGCTTGACAACCAGAGAATCTAAAATACCATCGTCAAACATAGGCAGATAATGCATTCGAGCGCTTGAGCAATACACCTGAAGGTTAGAGAAGGACCATCAGAGGTTTAGGAGAAAGGGTACTTACAATTACAATGGACAGAATGGACAGAGCGAGGCTGGCAGGGGCGTGTAGACGGAGAAATGCGACAGTCCAGACAGAGAAGCGACCTGTGTGCGTAACGAAGATGTAGGACCTCGAGATACCAGCTAATCCGGCTTTCCGCAGAGAAGGATGTCAAGGTTTGAAATAAATCAACCAAAAAGCCACAGTTGAGTTACCTTTGGGAAGGAAAACTCCCTTGTTCGCTCTTTCCAATGATCCGGCGAATTGTAATCAATCGAGGTATATGCTGATTTCAGGTAAAGCCAGGGTAACACACTGAGAAGATCGTAAGTCTCCAGGTATAACGCCACCGTAGGTCCAAACCCAGAATCCTCATCCAAATCTTAAATTTGCGTTGCTAAACTGTAGTAAGGATGCCAGAAGTCTTGACGCTCTAGTCACAAAGCCCTCCTGAAGTTTAACGTCAAAACAAGGCAGCTGCTACCAAAGACCTCGGTCTAGATCTCGGAATACCATTCTGGAGTGTCAAGTGTGGACAATTGGGGGCAAACTGGAAGGCTCAAGGCTTTACCCGGGGTGTGACCCGAATATCATGCCACAAAGAGCCGACATGCTGAGATGCTCTGATCATGTGTGGGGTTTGAGCAGAAGCCGGTCATCCCCGACCATGTCACGACGCACCTCCGTCACCCGTGATGGACGAAACAACAGACCTGATCCCTACCTCTTGGAATTGTACATTTCGGAGACGTGAATGTCATTGTTTGTCTGTACAACTCCGAGATGTGGAAATCATGTCACTATGGTCGGTAGAAGGATGTTGATGTCGTATATCTCGAGGCGCGTCGAATGGCTCTCAAAAAATTCTCACCTGTATACGATAAACTCTCGTGTGTCTGTGGCTCCAATTTTCAGGCAGATTGTCTACTCAATCCACTGACTTTCATTCCAAACCAATCTTTAAATCTTAATTTGTAGAGTATTGCGCTCCTCGTCACTTACCAAAAATAAACTTCTGGGCTGCTAACCACACTATATTTGTACAGAGAGATGTACGTATCCTGGGGCAATGAAGTACTTAAAACATCTTACATATAATTGCTGAAGATAAATCTTAAAGACTTAAAGAATGCCACGTTGCAATATGGATAAAATCAATTTTTACCCTAATGGAGAGTCATGACAAGGATGATTTGGTAGGCGGAGGCGACTTACGGAAGGATAAGGCGTTGCACGCCTTACACGTGCAATAAACGAAAGGAGCAGTTTGGAGACCGTCGAGACGTCATCGTAGAATATGATATGGCCACCGCCAGGGATGAGATGACTCTCAACATTCTTGAATTTCGGTGCCATGTTGGCGATCGTAGCAGAACCGTTGATTTGCTTGTCCTCAGTACCAGCTAGAATGAGAAGTGGCCATCCTGAGGCGCCTTCTTCAAATAGATGAATAGGGTCCTGGGTCCGATTCAAAACAAGAGTGGCGACGGGCGGTAATAGATGAGCTGCGCTTCCCAGCCAAGTGAGCTTTGTATCATATGGAACCATATCATTCTTTGCAGAGAGGCTTTCGACGAAATCAATTCTAGTTTGCAGACTGAGGGTCCCATTTGTGTTATTCTCCAAGCCAGGTAAAAAACCTATAACTGTTGGGGTCGCAACGATGGGGAGAATGTCTCCGAGGTACGGAAGCCCCGCAAGCCAGATCAATCCAGCAAACGGAACAGGATGCGGAAAGTTGGCGGCAATATCTGCACCAATAGCTCCTCCTAGACTCCTGATATACAATAAACTTGATTAGACATTGTAGGGCTATTGACTTTGAATGTACTCACCATCCAGCAAAAAAGGGCTCCTTGAGTTTAAAACCTGAAATGATAGCCTCAAGGTCATCGGCATAACGATCGGATGTGTAAAATTCCGGCGACAAAGGCTTTCCTGAAAGACCATGGCCACGAGTATCGTAACGTACCTACAAGGCATAACCTATATCAGCGGATATACAAAGTATAATCATCAATTACATACCATGTACAAATTTGCAAGGAGAGAAGGTTCCTCGAAAAGAGGGTCAAATGCGGTTAGGGTGCATCCAAGACCAGGAGCAAAAATGACATGTGGTTTCGAAGGATTTCCAACGGCCTGTCCGTGAATAATTGTTCCATCCTTGGAAGCCACATCGGTGGTATAGCCTCTGGAAAGTGAGGTTTTTTCCGCTAAAATGAGAAGAGCCGTCCCAATGATCTGTATAGAAAGGAAGAAGCTTCGCATGTTGACGTGAGTGAGGAACGTATAAGGCTGAAATTCTTGACCCACAATTTATTGAAAAGGTCCTAGTCACCTCGGAGTGAACTCGAATCAATCAAGAATCCACAAGGAGCAACGAAAAACTTAGACATGTTGAATGGAAATGGCAGAACGAATGGCACGTGCCCTATGCAACGGCTGAATATTATTACTTACTACACATGGTCGATTCTAACGGTTGACTACCAAGGACGATTTGAATATGATCACGGCAACCGATGTCGAATACCTGCCAAACCGAGTATAGTGTCCACGTGGTGGTTGCATCCGCATTTAGGTGAATTCTTCTCTGCGTTGTGAAAAAGCGACCCGACATGTGAAGATAGAGACCAGTAACAGAATGACGGATGACAGCATCATGAGTTTCTCTTTTTCGACAAGTGAAATATGAACACTGGATTTGCTTTAACGGCACAGGATTGAAGCCTTGATTGAGGCTTTCGCAAAGCTAACTGCGGTCTCATGTCAATATCATGTTAGGTCAGTACTCCTTTAGTAAGGGTCATCCAAGTCGTCCAATAGGTGTTCTCGTTCACGTGATAAATATTCTTGTAGAAGGTATATATAATCAAGTGGAATCAAGTAAGTCTTAGAGCGAGTCTATCAAATAAGGATTGTTGATTCTTCGGGCCAGTTGTTCTTCCATAATTCGATTCAAGCCTGAAAAGCGCATCAAGAACGATTCTGGCACTGGAAGCTGATTGCACAGACCTCGTTCTGAACAATACGAGTGACAAACTTCTGGATGATGGAAGCGACAGTTTCAGGATCCTCCCAGAAAAGAATGTGTCCGAGGCCAGGGAGAAGGTGCGATTCACAATCTTTAAATAGAGGCTCCATCTGTTCAATTACATCCTTCCCGGATATCTGAAGGTCATCCGCTCCGTGAATGATACATAGAGGGAGTCCCTTAGCTCCCTCCTCTTTAAGTCTAGTTGCATCATGCGTGCGGCCGAGTAGAAGCTTAGCACATTCCGGCTTCAAATGCGTGGCAGCGCCAATCCAAGAGGTCATCTCTGCGAAGGGTACTTCAGGTAGGATACGCGGGGCTACCAATGTACGACAGAACTTGATGCGTTCCGAAAGAGCTTCCGACGGTGTTTGAGGCGTACTCAATCCCGGCAGGAACGAGAGTACCAGAGGTGTCGCAACGATGGGCAAGATATCACCCATGTAAGGAAGGGCTGCCAGCCAGATGATGCCTCTGATCGGAACGGGGTTGTGGGCAGCGCAGATATCAGCTGCAATGGAACCTAAAGACTGCGTAAGTAATTGACTTGCAAGAAGTGAAATCATCGGACCGGCGAGGCTCCTATAATAGCGAACTATTACACGATGAGGACCATGAAGTAAGACGTGTGCTCACCACCCCACGTAGAAAGGTTTATCGAGTTTGAAGGATTCACATACGGCATCGAAGTCTTCTGCGTAGTGAGCTGAAACATATGCCTCCTCTGTTTGAGGTTGGCCACTTCGACCATGACCTCTGGCATCATAGCGCACCTAGAAGCAGTTGAATTTACATCGATTCAGTGATTTACGCAAAAAGACCCACCAGGTAGAAATTTTTCTGCAAATTTGGAAGCGAGAATAGTTTGTCAAAGGCAGTCGCAGCGCAAGCCAGACCATGCACGAATACAATGTGTGGCTTGGAGTAATCACCGCATGCTTCAACGAAGATCGTTGTACCGTCTTTAGACTCCACAACCTTCGATGTGAGGACGAGAGACATGATTGAGTATAGACGCAAGCAGTGGTCAGTATTCTCAACGCTTATATATCACCACATTTATGTTTCCAGAAAAAAATATTCGACAATACAAAGGGGGTGAACACTATTGCAGCGATGGAGTTAGAATAACCATCCGAGAATCGCCATCTGACTTGAATGACAATGTTACTTTACATCAAATATGTCATGCTCCTTGATTACCGGGTAAACAGTACCATAAGGTACAATTCCACGCGCTCCCCTGTATGCAGCCCACGTCTTTGGTCTTCTTCTTGTTTCAGCAGATGCCTTGAACACCTGGCAGTTACTCCCAGTCTTTCGAAAATCCTTGGCTTACGTGGGATATTTGAGTAAGAGTAGGTTTTCGGGGGTACTGCGTGTCATGCCAACAATAAGTATCCTGTCTTGCTGTGAACGAACTACTACCTCCTAGATCTTCCCTGATGGCTGGCCATCAAACATTTCGCGCGTGAGGCGGAGCATGATCATTTCATTTCGGGCGCTGCTGCGCATAACCTTCGTTGAATCTACAGAACCCAATTCCACGATCAGCTAGCAGCATCTCAAGATCCAGCCCGCGGGACTCCGTGGGTCAACGTTTTACTTCGGCCTCTTGATTAATCCCTCATTGACCCTGGTGGAACATACTATAGAGAAGTTGCGATGCTGTGTTATTTATAATAGAGCTGTCTCGTAACACGCTTCAATGTCAACTGACTTGGAAAAATATTTGCTTCCGTTACTTGTGATGTGCTTCGCATTGAATTGATGATATATTATATACGGCGCTTCTCGTAATTGATGTCTCCACACCGTTTGATCGGTATTGGTCCTTCATGAAATCAACTGGCTCTTAAGTTGGTCCTAAGACCCTAAATTGATTCAACCTAAAGATAGCAAATGTGGTGTACTCAAGAATAAATATGCAGTGACAATACCTACTTGCGTGCTGTAACGCAGTGCAAGCGTAGGAACATGGGAAGAGAAATGTCGTGTACTTCTTTGGTGGCTTCATGCTCAAGACGATCATATTGATCAGATGTCACACCACTTCCTATGATAAGGGCCCTTCCTCCTTTAATGAAAGCCTTTGAGAGTTCACTAACTTTGACAATGCTGAGATTCAACAGAAGACCTACCTTAACATTCTCGCGCATAAATTCTCCGACCAGGTTAAGACGGGCCCCATCGGTTGTGTCTAAATATTGCTCTTAAGAGGGTGAAAGAACTTGATTCAAGATCAAACAAACCTTTTGGAAAGCATGGCCCAATCGGCATCCACACGTCTCTTTGGTGAATAGAATCAAAACCTTGTTCTGCAATCATCTCGTTTAAACCGTTCGCTGCATTGACACCAGCGCCACGATAGGCTAGTCCTTGACGCAAAGCGGAGCACCACTGGCCAAACCAACTTTCAGTTCCAATGACATGTTTCTCCGCATCAACAGCGAAGAAGTCCCATTCGTGTAGTTGGAGGAACCCGCCCGGTTTTAGTACCCTGA
This sequence comes from Termitomyces heimii, assembly GCA_003313675.1. Lineage (NCBI taxonomy): Eukaryota > Fungi > Basidiomycota > Agaricomycetes > Agaricales > Lyophyllaceae > Termitomyces > Termitomyces heimii. The sequence goes on along the minus strand of QLON01002459.1, from coordinate 4,613 downwards.
AAAATTCGCTAACCAATGCAGGATAATTCGTAATGCCTGAAGAAGCCTTTTTCTAGTTTTGATCTGTTGGGGCCGAAAAGCGAAGCTCACCCATGGCAATTAAACGGGCGTTGGCGAAGTCGAACTGCTCATTCCGATATAATGTAAGCCCTTGGTTAGCATCGCACTACAGAGAAATATGAGGCAATTTTGCAACTAGACCAAACAAACGCGTCTTTACCTTCTCGATTTTAAGGTTTTTTCGCCCGATTCTGCGTAAGCGTCAAAATCGGTAATACTCGATTTTAGTAAATACTGCTGACCCAAGATCCATCGGAGCAACATCTGCTCCGACGACAGTGCAGTGAGGAAACTCTGTAGCCATATCCGTTGCCCTACACCAGCCTTATAAGCGCTGAGCTTAGGTCAAGATTTGAATCTAGCACACCAGGCACCAGTGCCACTCCCGAGATCAAAAATAGATTTCTCAGTGCCAGGCTGGTACGAAAGATGCTCTTTAATCGGGAGCGTATAATTGCCACCAATCAGCATCTTGAGTAGGACGTGCTGATTGTCTACGTAGAGCACAAATGAATCAGGAGTGAACAAGGACAAGAATTTCGCTCACTAAGCCGCGCCACTTCTTCGTTGTTTATGGGTAACGGGTAGACATCTCTACGTTGTGTTGAGGTTGATTTGGAGTCTGTAACTTTAGGTCTGAGAAGAGTACTCGTTTCAATAATTGGATAGAATGAACTTCCGCTATCCTACTTACATTGCTGTTAATTGTACCTGTGATAATCTTGTTTGGACATAGGCTCTAGCCCTGAACGAACGACGTGCGAGAAGTCTAGATCGTGCCACTTGAAATACGGGATACCGAAGGAAGGAAAACATTGAAGACTGTATGAACGTTGGGAAGTTATTCTCCAGGACTTATATGTACTTTTAGCGCGAAGAACCATAGGTACAGCAATTCAGTGTTTGAAAACCCCGGTTCTGAAAGGAGTAAACCCAATCACATGTCACGTACTCGAAATGTTCACTCTTCGATTTTCTGATGTCGTAGATTTTGTTGAAAGCTGACTGGGAGATCTTGGGCAAGTACATACATAGAAAATCCTATGCTTCTGTTGATGAGATTGTTTGAAATTCGTGGGCAGAAAATAGTGAAGATCCGCGGCTGATCACAAACACCTGTCAAAATATCTTGACAAAATGGTTTCGACATACGGGCTCATCAACCCTACAGCTGAGAAAAATTTATCATATGCATGACAAGTAAAAAAGGTACGTACCACAGCATCAAATGTGTGGTGGAGAGATGTTGATCAGCCATTGGTATTCAGCATCCGGGAAAATGGGACGGTGAAGCACAGCCTTGTGGCTCCCTATCGTCGTCAATGGACAAAAAAAGTAGGTGAAACATATCCACTTCACTCGCAGTTGACAAATTGCATCAATCCAGAGCTTGCATGATCATTGGTGCCAATGTGGCACCGTGACACGAGGCTCACTCAAAACTGAAAAGAGAACGAAATCGATATACATACTACTTGTTTTTAACCTTGATTTGAGCCGCTGAACCTTCACTCCGCTCAAGCTCGTAGATGAGGGACCGATCACATAAAGTACCGATCAATGAAGTTAGACTTAACTGAGCCGGGCGAGGTCAGCGAATTGACGTCGAGATCAGGTTACGTAGGTTGTATAGACCCACGAGCGCCGCTCAGATTATTCGGAGAGCAAGGTAGCCAAAAGACCTTTTGTCAACACAAGAACACAAAGTAACATTATCTTCCAGATTCTCCAGCTGCGATAATAAAGTCAAAATGCTGTGGGTAGAAGGAGCACCTTTTTTATCGTAGGGAGGTCAGAACTCAGTCGAGTGTGACATGATGTGTCACAAGGTCCCGCTTGTTGTGATGGCTGAGCGCTCCTGTCATCAAAAAAAAAAAAAAAGAGAGAGAGAGAAAAGCAAAAACGGAAGAATGATTCACGACGACCATATGTTTCTCCGCCCTGAATATCTCATGCGGCTTTCCACATCATTCAAACTCTGACGCTCGCTCTGACATGCTGAGTTTGTTAACCTTTGATTCAATGCCTGTCGCATTCTGACATGGAGCGTGCAAGAGGGATTGTTTCGCTGACAATATACTTCTTGCTCCTGTTGCTGTTGTTCAAACGTTCCTCCCTGGGGTGCAACTGTCATCATTTTGGTGTGAGGCACCTGTCAGAGCCCTCGTGGAAAGCAGGTACGAATGCGGCTATGCCGTTGTACTAGCCAAAGGTAGAGTTTTATGCTTCTCCCCAGCATCGCCGATGTCACCGTGTATTTTCTGCAACCAAGACATAGGGTCCACTGAAGCACTTCGGTCCTAGAGGTTGACTGCCATTCAGTGGTCCCTGACTTTGCCCAAGTAGCAATGACCCTATGAATTACTACTGGTGACTAATCTCTTGGAAGATGGTCCCCGCTCTCCTGTTTTGAACGTGATACAATGTCACATTGTCACATAAGTGGGTCGTTACCCAGAAAGAGAATCATTGTGGATGGAGTGATGACACCGCTGGATTGGTAACTTTTTCCAGTATTCCGGCCGACTGCTTATTTGCTTACTACCAGCTGTCTGTTCTGGGAATGATGCTTCCAAGTCGCCAGCATGCTGTCGATCGTGATCCTGAATCTGTAAGCATTTAATAAGACCGGCCTTACTTTTGCTTCGCACAGAAAATCCTGGTATGTGAATATGGCATCCTCTACAACAATCACCGTGTCTGATGTCAAAGGTACGACCCTATGCTGAGTATCTGTACTTCTGGTACTGTGTAACACCTTTCCCATAGTTCTCGGTCTGGCCTTCCCCATCATCGCCGCTGTAGCCACACTAATCCGCCTTTTCGAACGAATTCGTCTGAAACGTTTCGGAATCGATGATATCTGGGCCGCGTTCTCCTTGACTGTCCTTATCCTTTTCGTTGTCGCTCTTTTCATACATCTTGGAGATCCCAGTATGTGATGACTTTCTGATGGTGCTCTGTTAAACTCAGAGCGAAACACTCGTTTAGCGCACCTTTCGCACTCAACCCAAGTGGCGATGTACTATATTCTTGCTCAAGGGTTCTACGGGATTGTTTGGTGCATCACATCTCAAAAAATTCTCAATGGTTCTTCTGACACCTGCAATGTTTTAGGACAGCCAGAATGTCGATACTATTTTCTGTAGTTCGGATCACACCCCAAGGCTCTATATTTAAGAAGATTCTTTACGGCCTTGCCCTCTCGTTTTTTTGTGTGTGGACTATCCTGTTTGCTCAGGTGTTTTGGGTGTGTGAAAACGAACCCTCATGGAAGGTATCTGACAGTTATGCTTGTCATCTACAAGGGCATTTTGTTTGACGTTTTCTGAAACAGGACAGCGCTGCCCCACAATGCGCCCTTGGCCGCAATGTTGCAATTGCTCAACTTATTAGTAAGTGGATCATCAATAATACCCATGATTCTGAGACAGAAACTTGGTGAAAAGGCGACATCTATGCCGATTCTGTTCTAATCATAACACCGCTTCGACTTTTGTGGAATTTGGATGTTCCGCGTTCCCAACGCAATCGTCTCTTCCTTGTATTCATAGCAAGCATAGGTACCACAATTGCAAGCCTGGTGCATGCATACTACGTTCTCCGCGTTGGTGGTTTGGATGAAGTATTCGTCGCAATTATTGAGGTTAGTCGATGTGGGCATCGTCCAAGTTGATGGACCTTAAGATATCTTAGGATTGCGTGTCCCTGCTTGTTTGCAACCTCGCGGTCGTCGTGGGTATTGGCTCGCGTTTGGTCACTTTAGGCAAACAACGTTTTGGCGCCGGAAAACAAAGCGTCCCTGGCCGTACGCGCGCCATAACCACGATTGGTGGCACCGCTACAGGGCCTATAAACTTTAAAAATCAGACAGCGAATACTGATATCGGAACTCAACTTACAGTCATGAAAGTTGTCGATGTGCAGACGGATGTCGAAACCATTTCTCGTGATGATGATTCCAAGGCACATCTTTACCAACCGAGCACATATACCACACACGGCGCCGTGTAACAGACATCCCCGTGTTGGTTGTATTCCTAATACATAGTAATCACATCGCCGTTATTCCTGATCGTTTTAATCAAAAGGACATAGTTCTGTAATTGTTTTGAGCTGAGGGTTGATTGACTCAGATAACTCGAGCCAGAACAGTCCGACCTTTGTGTCCAGACGTCAACATTTCAAGGGCCTCGTCACCCTTCCGCCGCCGCCGTTGCGATAATCAAGTGAAGAAAAACCACGTATATACGGTATTGCCTGTTGCCATATATTTGCGCAATGAAGAAGAGGATGCGCGCACAGCCACCTGCAGTTTCCGTTACCATTTAAATCATCCTTCAACGAGCCTCAAAGACTAGGGAAGCTTTTGTCCCTTGCTATTCCGACCTTTTCTCAAATTTACATTCAATTTAAGCCTGTAGACACATTGGCATTAATTTCTGGGTATTCGTACGCAAAGAGGAAGATTGGTTTTCTATGATATGGCCTCAAGCAATCACTAGGAATGTAGGATTCAGTACAGTGTTCTTCGACAGTGATTTTTCTGATTA
>QLON01002456.1:0-26249 GCA_003313675.1 Termitomyces heimii | reverse complement strand
GATGCGCTCCTGCACGGCCTGCGTGTGTTCCGCACGCGCACCATCCAGCACCTTCCTAACCCGCGCAATATTTCCCTCTGCCCAGTTCTTGTACGGTTCCTGGATAATCTATATCGTCCAGACCGGACATCAGCTGGCGCATCGGACAAGCAGAGTTTGAGTACTCGCCTTTCCGAGATAGGTGAAGAAGATGATGGAGGCGATAAGGATAATGGACTCCTCGTTGACAACGTAGAGCTCCTGGGAGATGGCGGTGGCAGCGAGACCGGTGCCAAGGATGGCGGAGCCTGTCTTGGTGAGGAGGCCGGGGGACGACGGGAGTTTGTCGATGAGCTCAGACGCGCGCTCAGATGGGGGCTGCGGTGAGGAAGAAGTGGACATCGTGCGCCTATGCGAGAGCCTTGTGTTCGGTGATTCGCTCACAGAAAAAGAAAGAGAAAAACTGACATGGCGGACGAGAGCGAGTTGGCGACGCGCGGACGCGCTAAAGAGGCGTTAGTTGGCGGTAATTGTCAGAGAGGAGACGGGAGACAGACCGGCAGCGCGTAGAGAGCTGAGAGCGATTCTGGACGCCATTGCCGGTGGAGTTTTCGCAGACGACGACCACGAGGAGACTGGACTATATGTCGTGGGAACACAGTCTATCCGGGTTTTTACGAGCGTCGCGGGGTTAGGGTTTGCTTTCCATGGTGAGTAAGAATTTGATCAGTGGCGACTTCGGCGGATAGTCGTTCCGTTCCTGAATGCATTTGGTCGACACAACTTTCTATTTCCACTTTGACGTGAGACTTGCGATTTTCATTTGTCCGTCTTACCGCGCCGGAATCTCGAGTCAATTCATGCATCTGGCACAAAGTATTATATCTCGACTTTGGTTTTGCTTTTTTGGGTTCTTCTCATCGTGCTTCCTAGAACTTTCACAAGGGTGTGGCAGGACATGTCTTTGACTGTATTTTCTCTCATCCGGCTTCAAATGGGCAGATGGTTCAGGGAACAAACTCGGTTACATTTCGTGCTCCTCGGGAACTATTAATCACCCTTCATTCTGTATGCCACAAAATTTAACCTTTTAGAACTGAGGCAAATATCTCTCTCTCTCGACCACGGTCGTCGAAAGGGTCAAGGTTTTCACTTACAAATCGTAGCTAGTATCTGGGGTCCTGGAATTCCGTGACACTATTTCCAGTCATGCCCAAGTCAGGCTCCAGTACTCTTGGCTTTCGCAGCGAATCAACATCTTGTAAGTATCAACAATCAAACTTCACAATCCTCGAACCTGCGTCCAAAGATTAAGTGTTACATAGCACGGCTGCAAAAATTCAAGTTCAACAGGATTGTTGCTTAAAGGAAAGAGTGGTGTCCTGAAATGATACAAAATGCCACACGAAACAGCTGAATACGGCATTAAATCATGTAGCTGTCTAGATCACAATCAAATTAGGCCTACTGTTCTGAACCGACTGACCCACCTGGAGCAGTAAAGCTTTTGCCTTTTCATAGGCCCAGGTGGGATTCGAAGTCAAGTTCCACAAGCAGATTTCTCCATGCAGATGAGTTAGTACGGCCCAATGTGAATACTCATTGAATCCTTGAGCATGAAATTTCGCCTTCAATTTGTCTCAGAACTGATGCAAGTTGGTATGCCATTGAGTGGAAACAGAAGCTACAAAAACCTCATACAGCTAGGTTGAAACGGACACAGATGCCAACAGAGGACGTGATGTGACGCATCATCGAGGTGTCAATGGTCGCACGGTATTTGAACGTGAGAGGAGTCTATCAGTGCAATATGCAAGCCATTACTTACGTATGTCGAAATAGACTCGGAAACCATCTTTGCGCTATCACAAATGCAAGTGTTCGAGTATCAAACTGCATGTCCAGCTCTGCTTCGATATCCCAAAGAAGGTACACTGTCCTCATCTACTGCTGGACTAAAAATTTCTTGCCCTCCGGATCCGACCAGTGGCGAGTCTGCAGTTCAACTTCTGTGGTCTAGTATTGAACTACAGCCGTTACCAATTTGACTTAGCATATCTACATAGCTAATCCTATCTCATTTCAACGACATGCCAGGTGACCAACTCAGGATGTATATATACACCCGCGGGTCTTGAGTTTAATTGCAGTAAAGCACTCATGACCACCTCCGGCTCCACAGACAGGCAGTTCGATATCATCTTCGCAGGTGGTAAGTATCCCCCCACAAACTCCTATGTGGTAATAACAATCCAAACTCTCAACTCAGGGGGCGCCTCTGCGTGCGTCGCCGCAGGGAGACTAGCTCAAGCTGATCCCAGTCTCAAAATTCTTGTTCGTCATCTCCACTCAGTGATGTCGAGACATCCACTGACCTTTCGTGTGTTCTGAAAGGTTTTAGAGGCAGGGCCCCACACCCAGGACAAACCAGAACATGTCCAGCCCGCGCGGTACTTCGGCAACCTCATGCGCGGAAGTGAGACCTTCACAATGCACCAAAGCAAGCCCAGTCCCGCACTGTCAGGCCGTTCTTTGATAATCCAAACGGGACGCTGTGTAGGCGGGGGCTCCAGCATAAACTGTACGTACACGTACCCCCTTCATCTTTTTTGTGCTCCCGTGGACTACCTGATTCACTGAGATGGCTGTTGTGTTAGTCACAGTCTACACGCGTGCAGCCGCTTCTGATTATGACGACTGGGAAACGGTCCACGGGAACCCCGGCTGGGGTTCGAAGCATTTGATTCCTCTTTTGAAGAAGGTGTGTGAACACTAGAATTAATTCTCACACCGGTGAAAACGCCTTGATTCGAGACGTCTTAGGCAGAGACTTATCAACCCCAGGGCGATTTAAGTACTCACGGGACTCAAGGTCCAATTAAGGTTTCTTATGCACCGGAGATACCGAATGTGGCGTCGCAATTTCTGAAAGTTGCTTCTGAATATGATAAGGAACGTGGGTTTTCTGAAGATCTGCAGGGGTTTTATTCCTGTAATGTCTATGGCGTCTGTGATTTTCCTTTCACAACGCGTCTTTATTGATTTTTTTTTTGTTTTTTACTCCAGAGATGGCCAAGGTACACTTGCATATTCATTTACACTCTGATAGGCCTTCAGGTGAACAATATTTGTACAGATACATTGACGGAATCACCGGCAGACGTTCCGACGTTCCTCATCACTACATATACAACCAGACCAAACATACGCGACTCACAGTCCTTGAGCGACGTCGCGTTGTGCGAGTCATCTTCGAGTGGGTGTTATCAAATCGTGAATTTGACAGGATTATCAATCAACGCAGGAACCTCCGTGCGGTTGGGGTTGAACACGTCAGTGACTTTGGGCGTTACTCCAAAGACGTTCATGAACCGACTATATCCTATGCTTCGAAATTAATCGTAGTCTCTGCCGGTGCATTTGGTTCGCCCGCTATCCTTGAGAGGTATGTTCTTCCCACCTGATGTCGACCTCTATCGAATTCATAACAAAAGGTCTGGAATTGGAGGATCAGACGTACTAAACAGGAACAATATCGCACAAATCGTAGATCTTCCTGGTGTAGGAGAGAATTACATGGGTGACTCGAGTTCTCAAGAGCAAAAGAATTCTGACTGATAATCTCACGAAAGATCACAACGCCCTTTTTGTACCATACGTTGCCACTAAAGATGCAGACACCATGGACCCCATTTTCCGTGGCAGTGGAGCCGAGGTGGCATGTAAGTCGCTGCTCTTTCCCCAGTGGTATCTCTCATTTATAATTGATCACATAGCATCTGTGAAGCGTTGGGCTGAAGACGGTCAGGGGCTAATGGCACAGAAGTGAGTACGATTCGAATGTCGATTGCGGGCAGAAAGGACCTGACCAGTCCCTTAGTGGACTTGATGCAGGTATCAAGCTGAGACCCAACGATGCTGACCTCAAAGAAATAGGTCCGCATTTTGAGCAACGATGGAAGGATTACTTCGAGAATGCTCCAGACAAGCCTGTTTTGGCCTTCGTGCCCTACACTACGTGACCTTCATCCGTTATAAGTATACTGAAGAAGTACCAATATGATTAACTTTTCAGCTATGTGGGAAACAAACCTTTATCTCCGGGAGACAAATACTTCTCAATGGCATTTTTCATCGTGCGTCTCTGACATACACTGCTCGAATATAAAAATAAATTGAAGCTCTTGCCAGACCTACCCCCTCTCTACAGGTCGTGTGCATATATCCGCTGGTCTGGATCCATATGGGAAACTCGATTTTGAGTCGGGATTCCTCGACGAGTGAGTGTAATCCAATTCCGCGCAAGACTTCGAGTTGATAGATGAACCTTCCCCCAGCCCGGCGGACTTTGGACTCTTGAGATGGGGATACAAGAAGGGACGAGAATTCGCTCGGCGAATGCAGGTCTACCGTGGTGAATTCGTCCCTGGACATCCGGATTTCCCTGAGGGGAGTCACGCTGCTGCCGGTGCCCCTGTACAGCCTGTGGAGATATCTTCGTCCGATATTAGGTATACGGTTGAGGATGATAAGGCGATCGATGAATACAATCGACAGTCGGGTGAGTATCGTTATCCGTTTTGCCCTCTTTGGACACTTGAGCAGATTTCTGATTACGTTGTGCCGCAGTGTCGACTACATGGCACTCGGTGTGTTTACTTCCCCTCTTCACTTGGCAGTCGGCCTCACATTGTCACAGATGGGCACATGTGCTATGAAGGCACGAGAGAAGGGCGGGGTCGTAGATGCAAGACTCAACGTCTATGGGGTGCAGAATCTGAAAGTCGCTGGTAATGTCTTCTCCTCTCTGAAGATGATATGTATATCTATCTCACGGATCGACGTGGTTTCCAGATTGTAGCATCACACCATCTAATGTCAGTGCAAACACATACAACACTGCTTTGGCTATCGGAGAGAAAGCGGCTGTTATTATTGCCCAGGATTTGGACATTAAGGGCGTTTCTGAGGCATAGTAGATATATCTGCTAGAAATTTGGTGCTTTCCTTCCAAATTTGCTTACCTACAGCACACGTTGTCTGTCTAATACAGCTCTTAACACTTTGATTCGCACTTATGACAGTTTCCAATGAGTTTTCGAGTCAGGGAAAAAGATCCACGTAAAAGGAAGCGGATGTAATTGATGTGATGCCTGTGGCGTCGAAAGCACTACGGCTGGGTGGTCTCATTGAGAAGCGAGAGGTTCTACATAGGATTTTCGGTTCAGGAGATGCCATGCAATTTTCCGCTCGTCATAAACTCGCCAGCTGCGGTTTTGTGCTAAAAGGCCCGCCTCCATGGAGCTATACAGAAATGGAAAAATGATCGCAGCTTAGGTAATCAATTCAATTCTTGTTTTAAAAAAATTAAAAGCAAATAAAACAGTTTTCCTGACTTTTTTTTTCAATCTTTGAGGATGCTCGACATTGGATGCTCGGCATGTGGTATCGATCCTGATCTTTCTCCAAACAGGAAGATCACGGGTCGCTATGAGGTTCTCATCATGATGAAATGTTAAATGATTTGAATTTCCAAGCCCACCAGGCCTCCTTCAGTAACTCGTTCATGTGCAGTCGACCGCGTATGATTTGTCTGCGGCTTGGACGCTTCATACGCTTGCCCCAGATAGGCTAAAAATGTTTCGAGGCTCTCCTAACTCGGTACCAACCGAGATGACAGACTTGTCTCCCGTTCTCTCAGTCTCAGTTGACGTGAGTCTTGCGTTTGTTCACTACGTCTGCCGGTCTGACTTGCCCTTTGAGTTTACCGCATTTCAATGTTTTTGCGGGGCAACCTCGTTGATCGATCGACAATGATCGAAAACTGCCCGCCGCGTCGGGTGCGCCTCTTTCATTGCCGGAGTGTCTGCAATTTTTTTTCCATCCGGCCAAACTGAGGTATAAAGGCGCGACACTATGCTTGTTGTTCTCCCATAATCTATTCGCTCGTTGCTTTCTTCGAACCACACTCTCTTACCTTATTCTACTCGTAATGAATTTTGCGTTATCTCTCCTTGGCCTGGTTGCCATTGCTCAGTCTGCTTCTGCACATTGTGAATCCTACTTCCTCTCTAGACAGAAGGTATATTAACTAATTTTTTTTATAAGATATCTTCAACACTCTCGTATATGGCGACAAGACGTCAACCGCTGCAGTCCGCCAGGCGCAGAACAACTCGCCCATCAAGTCCGTCACCTCTCCTGAAATGAGGTGCAATGTGGACCCACATCACGCAACGGAGACGGTCACTGTGTCTGCCAACGATACCATTGGCTTCAAGCTTTCCGCCGCGATTTTCCACCAGGGTCCTGCCGCGATTTACCTCGGTGAGGCTCCCGGCAGTGCTTCCGACTGGGACGGAAGTGGCCCTCACTGGTTTAAGGTATGTCGTTTGATGCCTCTCTGATGGAGGCCTTCAGTTAACCATCGACTTTAGATCGCTGAGTGGAACGCAACCTTCCACCCCGTCAACTTTACCGACATCGGTCTTACCGAGATCACTACTACTATTCCCGCAAACACCACTTCGGGACAGGTTCGTCATTTCCTCTCACATTCAATATAGCATCGGACTCACCCCTTGCCCCAGTATCTTGTTCGTGCCGAACAGATTGGCCTTCACAATCCTCCTCCTGAGTACTATGTTGGTTGTGCACAAATCAACATCATCAATGGAGGCAATGGAAATCCAGACAAAGTTTCCATTCCTGGCCATATCAATCCTAATGGTGAGCGGTTCTTCTTGCTTCACTCGTGGCGCAGAGACTGATGGACGGATAGACCCCGGGGTTACTGCCAACATATACCAATATCCTCCCCTTGAGAATTACACCGTTCCTGGCCCAGCTGTCTGGCGTGGTTGAGTTCCTAACTTAATTTATACTCGTAGTGTACTATAATGTACAATAAACTTTGAACAGGTTCAAAGTTAATTTTATTCGGAGTCATTTGAATATTTCAACATGTATAAGTTGACGCAGCGATTTATTTTGAATCAGTACATAAGGTTCCAACGAGGCATCAAAATCTATTCATTGTTGAGGAAGGACATTAGATATTGTTCAGCGTTCGTTTGCCGATCTTTGTTAGCGATCTTCAACTCAGGAATGGCTTGGGATAAAATCAGTTTTACGTCCTGATAGGAGGTAAATGACCCAGTGGGATTGATCCTCGTTGCCAAATTCGATCACAATCTCGTCGTTTCGTTTCGTTCCATCAAGGCGAGGCTTAGTAACACGTAACGACCTCCCTCCGTCCATGATTGAAATAAACTCATCGCACTGCCTCATGCCTTGTGCATGTCAATATTAACATTGCCAGCCCATGATCTCGCACGGCAGCCTGACAAGCCACTTGCTTCATCTAGCTTTTTTCCCCTCGTAAGTGCTCTGCGGCCGATCCAATGTTTGTGCAATAATGAAAAATACTCTACTAGACTATGCCAGGAGATCCAAATATCTTGCTGAACCTCGGTTGGACTGCACTTTCCATCATATCGATGTCGCTTGTCTTCATCTACAGCGTTTCTGTAGTTGGAAACGCCCGCCCCACAGTTCCATCACCGGCTCGCCCCAACTACCTTGCGACGTCACTCCAACAAAGGGCTAGGATACTTGCTGAAAAACAGCTCGAACAACGTTTAAGGGATATTCGCCAGGATTGGTCAACGCAAGGGTTTCGATTGAAGCGCCTTCCACCAGAACTTCAGCTTCTTGTCTTGTCATACAGTGCAGACTGGCCAGAGACATTTCGGGCTCTTATCCTTGTGTCACGATACATCTGTCGCTCGACCTTGCGTGTCTGTCTCCCTATCATGCCGGTCATCCTAAGCTGTACGAAACAGCTCATATCGTTTGCGAGCTTCGTATGCAAAAGCAACAACTCGCGTTATGGGTTTGACAGAGGGACTTTGGTTCATCGTCTTTGGATATATCCGCTTCGAAAAGAAGATAATGCATATACATGTCGCATTCTGCGCGCATGTGTGAACATCCGTGTACTCGCCTGTGATGCACAAACACTCGCTCTGGTTATGCATTCTCCAAAATTCAAACATACGATGTGCAGAGACCTAACGCTCCTTCTGTCGCGTCCGCAGTGGGTCAATTCCTTAGACACGCCGAGCGGGCTTCAGTTCCTTCGCCAATTGACACACTTGCGCGTCATGGGAGAACTGAGCGTGCCAACGACGCTGTCCTTTGATTGCCTTCTGTATCTCTCGTATTGTTGGGAACCGTCCTTTTCCGATTCGGACATGATCGCTTCAGTTCAAAGGCCATCAGCACTCAGTAATCGGTTGATATTTCCTTCTCTTCAGCAGGTGGTCTTGACGAGGCGATGCGGTGCTGAGGAGAGGGCGCCACTCTTGTGTGACCAGATGCTGGTATTGCTTCACGTGCATAGAGATTGCACAGAGCTGGAAATCTGGCGCAATGAGTCCAAGGGTCAAAGTCTCTGGCAGCAGGCGGCAAAGGCTCTGCCGGCCTCAAATAGACTCACTCTATAGGGTGACGAAGAGAGTTCCTTATTCAACGTATCATATCACATACCATAGCAGGACCAAAGGTTCTCGAATGCTGATGACACGACGGTTGATATCCTATGACTAGTAAATTCAACTACTCGGCGAAAAGAAATTGGTCAATGGGAAAAGTGAAGAAATAAGGTTTGGAGAGAGAAATGTCATGAAACCGATCGTTGGTCGAAACCTAGACACAACGGACAAATAAATAGTACTGTACAGGATACGAGGATGAGGGGTATAAAAAGCTAGAACCGCGAAGAAATAGGACATGTTTATACTTCGCGTAAATAGGATTTTAAAAGGCTCTATTCACTTCCATTGCGTCTTTCGACCATAAAACGAACTAGAGCTTCGTCTTACTTCTCGTTGCGAATTGGGCTTCTGGTCACCATGTTGGTACTCGCGTTGGTAAATTGCTGTCTACTCTTTTTGTCATCCTCGTCGAGTCTATCCTTGGTCTATCTCGCGTGGAGTTCATCAACGTTCGTTCCTTTTTTCAGCAGGTCTACCCCGATGCATCAGCGATTCATAGTATATATTTTTATTCACCTTTCATGTCTCTGAACACAAAGCGCAACCATTGGTTGATTCCAACGTGAAACCAATGATTGATAATTCGATGTATTGTCGATAAGCTGCTTTAGATTAACCAGTCCTTTAGCTGTACGATAACCAGGCTTGTCTACCCAACAGGGTTCACGGTAATGATGGGGTAAAAATCGGATTAAAATAGGGATAACTGATGGTGATGGGATCAATCTTTTGGGCCGGATCCGATTACCCATACATTTGATTCTGTGATCATCAAGACGAGGCAACGACGAGGCAAGTGCAATGCGTCATGACCACCGCGCGGCTTAGTTCATTAAATGCACTCGTTCCATGCCTCATGCCCGGTGCATGGATATAAGATAATCATGTCTCGCCAAGGTTCAACTCGCCCAACTACTTCACTAAATTCGACGAAAGACTTGAACTCTGATTCTTGACCCATGATTTCCTTCGTAAGTCTTTATGCAGTGGCTTTGATTTGTTACTTGATGAAGAACATTATCTAGGTTATGCTATGTACTTCAGATATTCGAGCTCTGGTCCATGATGTCTTTACTTTTCAGGTCGAGGATCTCGGATGGACTGCATTTTCTATCATAGCAATTTTGCTTGTCTTGATCTACAATCCCTGTGAAGCCGGGATCCGTGGTCCCCAGGCTTCATTGCTGATTCATCCTAATTACTTTGCAATGTCACAGCAACACAGAGCCAGAATAAACAAGGGTTTCATTTCAAGCGTCTTCCGTCAGAACTTCAGCTTCTCATTTTGTCACACAGTGCAGACTGGCCAGAAACATATCGGGCCCTTGTCCTTGTATCACGATACATCTGTGGCTCAACCTTGCGTGCCTGTCTCCCTATCATGCCGATCACCTTAAGCTCTACGAAACAGCTCGTGTCGTTTGCGAACCCCATGTGCAAAGGCAACAGCTCGCGTTATGGGTTTGACATAGGGATTTTAGTTCACCACCTCTGGATATCTCCACTCCGGGATAATGACTTCATGAGTACTTATCGCATTCTACGCGCATGTGTAAATATCCGCGTGCTTGCCTGTGATGCACGAGGACTTGTTTTGATTACACGTTCACGGATTTTGAAACACACGTCTTGCAGAGACTTGACGCTCCCTCTGTCGCCTCTGCGATGGGTCAATGCCTTAAGCACGCCGAGTGGGCTTCAACTCCTTGGGCAGTTGACACATTTGCGTGTCATTGGAGAACAGAGTGTACCGAAGACATTGTCCTTTGACCGCCTTTTGTATCTTTCATATCCCGAACGATCCTGCTCTAATTCCGACACGAGTGGACTAGCGGCAGAACGACCACCAGTGCTCAGTAATCGGTCGATATATCCTTCTCTTCGGCAGGTGGTATTAACCAGGCGAGGTGGAATTAGCGAAAGGGCACCTCTATTGTGTGGACCGATGTTGGTGTTGATTCACACTCGAAGAGATTCCACCGAGATGGATATTTGGCGAAATAGTTGCAAGGGGCACAGTCTATGGCAGCAGGCAGCAATGGCTTTATCGGTGCCAAGCAAACTTGTGGCAGAGGATGATAATCATCAATGATCGTTTACTATATTGTATACCATGGCAGGTTTGATAACAGCCGTTAAATCCCAGGAATTTTACCAAGAGTTCTCCTCAGTGTGGATTCAATTTTTTGCGCAACGTTTTTCGTATCAAGCCATGAATGAGCGATTCTCTAGCAGGCATTACTGCTCAAGCCATAAGAATCAGTTTTTGTCATGCTAGAATCATGAGCCTCCACTGCCGTGAGAGAAAGGTTAGATTGAAGGTATCTTGGCCTCTCTGACTCAGCAAAGTGCGTCATTACAACCTCAGGAAAGGTCAGGAATGAAAATTCCATGCGGTGATACACCGCAAGCATAAAATTCCAGCGGAAATACACCTCCGTTGTCTGAAGCATTGACCTCCTTCAATGCATTGTGGCGAAGCGCAAAAGCTGAACCACTCTGTACTTTGATGATAAGGGTCAGAAACCTCTCATGTGCCATATTTAATCCAAGATAGTGAGTTAACAAACTGGGATTATTGCAGATGAAAAGCAACCCAGTGTCGATTTGAACTTGAATAGTTACTGGAGAACGTTACAAGAAACTTTCGAAGTTCTGATTTTTGGGTATCTTAATGTGACTCGGGCCCATTGCCTCACCATAGTTCTGGGAATATCCCTTCCTGCAATGACTCATTCTAGGTATGACACAAAAGACATTAATCTTCTCAGCCAGGCGACTTAGCCCTACATACGCCACACGAAATCTGCGAGGAGAGTTCTACTGCGAAAGATTATAGCACAAGCACACACGTGTTGTCATGGTGCTATGAGTAGGACCCCATCAGTGAAAAACGCAAGCCATCACTCATGTAATTGTCGAAATTGACCCGAAACCTTTTGATTATTCGTTCGTGAACAAAATTGTAATTCACAAAGCGAACACAAATATTCGTCTCAGGAGGAATAGGGAAAAGAGCAGAAGTTTACGATGCAGGACTAGTTGGTTGGACTGATACAAGAAGCGACGAAAGCCGCTGCCAAATGGCAAGTAGAAGAGATAAATATATTTTGCACTGACAAGAATCGAAGCCAGCACCAAGCCAGATGCAGATTGTTAACATCACATCCACATCACATCACGCGGTCAACTACTTTCTATTTTCTAGAAGATCACAACAAATGAACAGTGAACATGGCATAGATTTAAAGAGGAAAGGGCGGAAGAGTGATGATGATGAGAAAGACGAAGGAGAACGACAGAGTCACTCAACTAACGAGACGACTTAGGATGACGGGGAGAAGAATCAGCTGCTACGGAAGGTCTAGACAACCCGAGTACACGGACACCCGTGGCAAGACACAGCGATGAAACTAATAGTTCGCGAAGAGACCTAGCTCAACACACACGCCACACGAAAATCTGGGAGGAGAGCACACACGTGTTCTCACGGTGGTTATGAGTAGGACCCCATCGGTAAAAAAACACAAGCCATCAGTCATGTGATTGTCGAAATACTCGACCTCTTTATTGTTCTGAACAAGATCGGAATTCACAAAGCGAACACAAATTTTCGTCCTGAAATAGATAGCCTCAGCAGTAAACGAGAAGTCTGATAGATACCTACGTTTACCCGACCCCTGTCCTCTGCATTGCTGCATTGGCGTCCCTGAATAGACTGATCGAACCCAGTCTCAAAACAATAACAGAACAATAACTTTTATGTCTTACAAGACAATAACTAATAACTCATCGCGCACACCGATGAAGGTCTTGTGTCTCACCAACAATTAGCGCCTCCTTCCTTGAGGCGGATCATACCTGCCGCCTGATCAAATTCGAGATTTATTTTGTCTTCTCTCTTGTTCTCGATCCAAAAACGGTTTAAACTATAGCGGGCTCGGGCCAACCCAAGCAATCACAGACAATAAAGAAAAGTCCATGACGCCTCCAGCTGTGCCTCAGTCAACGTATAAAAGCCCCTTCGATCCAGCGCAAAAGTCCCCAGTATCGCACAGCACCTACGTCCACACCAGCTAACTCAATGGATTCTTTCGTCGCTCTCAACCTCTCTTCCAACCCCGCTGACTTCCAGCCCATAAACCAAGAGAAAGAAACCCAAGATCCGAATTATTATTGTGTCGTTGCATAAGCGCTCGCATGCCGGCAAATCAATCAATCATTCATCCATTATTCTGTAAGCTCCTCCCTCACCTTGTTTTACGAAGATGTACTCATAGTCGACGGACAACATATCAGCTTTATAACATTATGCATATTTATCAATCTTCGTTCTAAAGGCGTCGGATTTGGATTAGGAGGATTTTCGGTGGGAGAGGTGGGGTTTACAGTTGGGTCTTTTATTGTTGTACCCTGTCGTTCTGGCTGGGGTGGATATTAGCTAGTTTGCCAACGGGAGCTCAATTCAACGCATTTATATATTCAATTTGTGTGATTAAGACTGGACAACCTACCGGTCAGTACATAGTAACGCGAAATCTGAGTTAACGTCATGATTGTCCAGTTGTGCTCTTTCGATCCACAGATTCTCAGGATAAATCAGACTGATAAATAACTAGATCTCGGAACTTAGAGTCATGGTGGAAGTTGTCCTTTAACAAGCATGCTACGGGATCATCAAGTTTGATATAACTGTTCGACCCTTGCCTGTAGCCCCAGCATTTCCTTGGACTTTTTATCTCTGAACTGTAACAAAGAACTTAGTTTTGGAAACAATAACAGAACAATAACATACAGAAGAACTGTTACTTATGCAGACCTTGACGTGCTACGTGAGCCAACGAGGAGGAAAATTCAAAGGTGGGGAAAGGCGTCCCGAGCAGTGATGTATTGCGCTTGGGCTCTACCGGATACTGGTCCCCATCGCCGGTGAAACGCAAAGTAAGTGGATAAATGAAGCAGCGGAGCCCCAGTCTCAAGCTTCCAATCCAAAATTGATTAATCATACACGAGTTACTCGCTTGTTTCTGCGACCATCTCGACGATACTGGAGAAAATACTTTTCTTGGTAAATAGTGCGAACTAGGGAGATAGAAATGGCGGGAGCGTTCACGTCGTGTAGATGATTTTCGGGTTTGGCCCAAGCAGGTGAGGAGAGTCGTGTAGGCGTGTTATTTACCAGTCTGGTCCTGAGCGGTGACATTGGAATACAGAAGATGAGTTGAAAGCGGCGATGCTTGGTTCGCCTGAGCACCTCTTTACCAGTCCTTGACTACCTTGCAGGTGAGAGGGCAAAAAGATGGGAAAAAATTAAATGGCTGATCTAGAGACAGTTACCGCGCATCTAGATCAAGTTGAGTAGTCGCGGTAGCGGACTCAGTCGCACTCCAGGAAAGATAATGAGCTGAGGTATGATAAAATTGGAAATGCGCGCAAATTTGAAGGGGGCAGCAACACTCATGATATACACGCCGTCAGCTAGAGATATCTATCCCTCGAAAGCAAGTGGTGATGTGTATCCTGCAATCGCAAGTGGCTTTCAAAACCTGCCAGCCTGGGGCCTTGTTCCACTCACTGACTTGATATTGCAAAGAATCTCGAGCAGTTGGAGAAAGGTACTCTGCAGGAGTTTTGTGGTAGCACTCTCAGTAGCTTTACGCCAAATTGTGCCGTTTTGTGAAATGGTCACAGGAAGCTGGCGAGTTTGGACGCCACTTGCATAAGCAGATAACGGCTGTGAGCATGAGCGTTTACGTTCAACAAATGACCAGGGGCGGTTATGATACAGCTGCCTGTCACTGCGTCCTTTGGGTTCGGATGACCACGTGCAATTGTAATCAGTCGGTACGGCGTTGTTGACGCATTGAAAGGTGACAATTTTTGCAATGTAAATCTGTCCAGTTTTCTCTTTACAAGGGAGCCAGTGATATGGTAGGTTCTCAAATATTTTTAATAATAATTGAAGAGTATAAGGTGAACTTTCATTGAATTCGGACACGACGGTGTGTCAGATATATTGAAGTTTGATCCAGATATTCCTCATTCAAAAAATTCTTGAAATGTTCTTATTATATTCTCCACAAGAAAGGGAATCATCTGAACATATCCTCGAACTTGGCAAATGTGATTGCAGAGAGACATTCAACCCCTCTAACCGCCAGAACGTTCTGTATCATGAATTCGTCAACGATCAATGAGACAAAAATCAAAATAGCATGAAAGACTCACATCTATCAGCTCATTTGGTAGTGCGTCCAACGCCATATGGCTCCACCGAGACAGTCCGGGCAATAATCCAGCTAGTCTAATCCGAACGGGCTCGCCAGGGGGTAAATTCGGATCTGACGAGACAAACACGGACTTCTCAAGTCCTGCGAACAAGACCTCAGTCGCACGATCCAAACACGACTCGAGTACACACGCAAAGTCCGAAGAATTGATGATGCTGCGCGTCTCATCTAGTAGCGATAGGAAAACGGGATCCTGTGGATGTGGGTGAATCGGCGGAAGAGTGGCTGCGGATTGCGGATGCGGAAGGTATTGGGACTGTGAGAGTTGGGAGGAAGCAGCAGAGATGTCATCGAACTCGAGGAGGTCGAAAGGCGCGGGAATGGATTGTGAGGGGAAACCGCCTTGCGTCAGAACGTGATGCACTGTTTCAGGCGTTGGAGGGAGGAGAGAGGAGAGGAAGCTTACGTCAAGTATCAAAGATCAATTTTTGACGGTACTGGATAGCGATACGCACTTTATCCGCCGTTCTACACCTTCGAATGTTATTTCATACTCTACTCGTCGGCGAACGTCGCTTACGAGCCGATGCAGATCAATTGCGGCAAGTTTGCTTTTCAAAGACACGCTGAGAGTACGTCAAAGATTGAAAATTCCAAGAAAGCATGCGACTTACCCTTCAAACGCCTCTTCGACTCCACGTCGTACTCTCTCACCAACGTCTTTCCAACCTACGTGTAATATCCACCAACTCATTGTCAGGAACTTGCTCTCAACATCCTCACTGATTGTTACATCATTATGCACTCCTCCCTCTTCGTCAAGTAGTGCTGACATATCGCCCGCTAGTAGTTCCTCCAAACCTCGCCCGGACTTGAGCAGCATGTTGGTGAGTGTGAACTCCGTCGCTATTTGTTCCTGCATTCGTTCGTCTCTTTCGAGCTTAGTGACAGACTGGATGTACTTTGATCTTGCCAGCAAAGTGAGTTGAATCGACGTCAAAAGTGAAAGAAGGGTCGTGGAATAGAGGGTGGTCAATGTTCTGGTCATAGCTGGATCATTTGATTTATTGGCTTGTCACATAGAAAGAGACAGCCGCTCACTGAGAACTTTTACTTCATTCCATAATTCTGCTGTTGTTCTAGAGTTCCCTGTGTCAGATACAACCGACGAACTCATGATGCTGTCTGACTGTCAAGTAATCAACGTCAATAAGAAAAAAACCCAATAATAATAATAATAATGATGCAGACGCACAGGGCCCGATTCCGTATTCGAGGAACTTTCTGCATTATGAGGAGAGCTGTCCCCAGTCATGATAGACTCCGACATACGAGCGGAAACCTCGCCTTCCTGTGATGTTTCAGATAACGAAGGTGCCGGCACACTGGACGATGATTCCACCCAGGTCTGGAGACCAGATGTTGATATGTTCGATGTAGAAGCCACCCCATACGACGCAGACGTCACGGAGGCCACGGTGGACTCAGCTTCGGAACGCGTATCACCGTCTTGCACCATGTCGATGCTCGACGCAAGGCTTGATGGTGGACGTTCCAAACGTTGCTTGTTTGCCTGGCGAGTCTTTGATCTGTTTTGAAGCTCTGAAGTGAGCCCTTCAACATCCATTTCGCGGAAGACTTGTTCTGAAAGTGTTTGAATCAATGCCAGGACTGTAAAGGATACATTCTCCTGTGTTTGTTTGAATCTACGCTTTAGACTTCGGAATAGCTAAGTCGACAGGAAAATGATCAAGAGAAGTTGTCAAGACCCACTTGTCTCGCGCCGTCCGTTCCTGCTCTAACCTATCCTTGACCTCCTCAAGTCTGTCCCGGAAGTAGCCTCGCACAGCATACACGCTACTAACTATGATAGCAGCTTTTGTTAGACCTTTCCTGCGCTTATGGAAGAAATTTTTGGTGCTGGTCGACATGGACTAGGCGCTTGACAATGAATGGGAAACTTTGGTCAACCACTGCCACTTTTGGCATACATTTGATTTCGTAAACACCTTCCGGGTGATTATGCCGGAGCTCCGGGCGCTTGCTATTGGATGCGGCGAACGTTGTAAGAACATGTAGATAACACGTTATCCAAGCAGTTCTGGTCAAAATCCATAATACAACATTGTTCTAAACAGTGATGCAACCATCGACGCCTTTCAGGGCAAACTTGTCCATCAAAATGTCTGTACGTATTCGCAAGTCCTGCACCTCCTTCTTCAGAAGGCGCGCTCGCTCACGCTCCTCAATTCTCAGTTGAGTCAACAAGGGCAAAAGTTCCTCTACCTTCTCCCACTTCTTTAATCGAGGCTCCAACTTGTCCACAACTTCTTGTGACACCGAGTTTTCCCATGTCACACCCATTTCGATTTCACAATGCAATGGACATATCTGGCTGAGAAAGAGCGCGACAGCGCCCTCCTCTTGGATAAGCGATACCCCTACTGACAGACGGCGAAGGGAACGGAAGGTTGGTAACTGGTATGCCGAGGCGGGGTCGGCTGCCGGAAAGTCGGTTGTTGTTGCATTCATAAACAGACCGAGCATCTGTAGTTTGAGACAATGACGTGCAAACGGAAGAAGTGCACGTAAAGTCAAGTTTGAATTGTCCAGATATGAAGGTTGAATGTTCAGCACGAGGGTCTCTACGCCTGGCCATGATGTGGCAATCTCCTCTATGTCTGAGAGCTCGAGGTGTAAAGGATAGTGGTGGTCGATCTCGAATGATGTTAGATTTGGGCATTTCAGCAGGGGGCGAAGGGTATGAATAGATATACAGCCTCCTTTTTCCGGAGCGGATGTAAATGCCAGGTCGCTATGGGAAGCAGAAGCTACAGTTAGAGATTTGAGAAGAGGGCAAGCCTCAGGAATAGTGTTGAGAAATGCTGACAACGTGGTCGGAGTTTCGGTAGCCGGTGAATCAAGATACATAATAGTTAAGTTAGAGGGGGCAAAGGGAATGGTTAGAAAATTGGTCGCATCCGCAAAGGTGATCGTCATGCTGAGGTCGAAGAGCGATGGGAACGAGCCTTCAGTCAACTTCGGCCTGAAGTCTACAATATCATTGGGGTCGCCATGCCCTTGATACTGATGATACTGGTATTCTAACGTCTGGAGTTTTCCCAACCGAGAAGCAGCCTCAGCGATCTTCGCCGTAAGGCAAAAACGCGGAAGAATTATTCTGTGTAGATTTGGGAGGTCCGAAAGTAAGCTAACCACGTCCTCTTCGATAAGCTCAATGGAAAATAAATTCAAAACGAAGGTCGATCAAGGAAATATTTGGCATGCGAATAACAACGTCTTTAAAAGCGCGAGCAAGATTCGAACTCGTTATGCTCTCTCGAGGGAGACGGAGAGCAAAGGATTTGACGTTCTTGTGCATGAAGATCACACAAAGAGTAAGCATACCATCCCAGTGGAGCGTATGCATGTTTGGTAGTATATCCAGGCTTGTACGTGACCGCGCGACGTCATCGAACACACTGTGGTGCAGCAGTTGCATCTGAGAGGCTGTATATATCAATCTTCGTACACGCCGTCTATACCGTTCAAATCTGATCCAATCACTAGACTCGAGGGTACGAACGAATTTCTATATGTAAACAAAAAGTTAGTGGAAACAGGTGAGTAGCAATGGCAACGCACGTATGAACCACTGGCAGATTTCTCAAGAGGTGCGAGAAGGTTAAATAGGCGGTAAAGATTCAGAACCTCCTTCCACAGGACATCTAGCGCTATCTCAGACCAATGTTTGGATACCCTGGCATTTGAGCTGTTCGAAGCATCGTCGAGGAATTGGAAAACCATATCAAGCAATTCGGGGATGGCAAGAACGCGTGAGATCGTGGCATATTTTATCATCACTTTCCCTTTCAATCTCCGAGCTTATTGAAGTAGAGATGGTTGAGAGTACCAATTTTCGATAGTGGTGAGTAAATTGTCTGCAAGATCGGAGGTAGTCATGAAGTTGAACAAGCAGATCTGTCTCACCATTGGCCGGGATTATCCGGCCAATTTGATTGTTCCTACAGTGCACGTGTTACTTCCCATCCACTGAACATCTTCCGACAATGTTTTCAGCGTTTAATGCCTTGTACCCTTACTTCTCTTCCAACAGAAATCATCCTTCGCATTTACAATGAAACTCGTTCTCACAAGCCTATCAATGAAGGCATTGTCTGTATGTCCGAGACCTGTTCGCGGCTGCGGACGATTGCTCTTCCCTTGATATTTCGAAATGTTTACAATTGGAAAAAAGGCGCATACACCGGCGGAGCTTGGCCCTCGACTGTTTGGTCTTACATACGGTAGTTATTATCCTTGACTCTCAAGTTCTTAAGCCTCTAAAATAATTTTAGAGTGGTATCCGTGTACGACCAGCCCGACACCTCACGCAAGTTGTTTAATAATGCCGACCTGCTCTCCGCTCTGCCCAGTCTGTCTAATGTGAACCATATCCTGCTAGATTTTTTCTATAATGAGCTCGATCTGCACAGTACCTTGACTTCACCGTTCTTATCCTCCATTAATACCTTGTCTCACTTGGAGGCCTTGAGCCTATGCCAATCCCGCTTTGATGGGGAGTCGCTGACCTCTGTAATTGCACAAATGCATCAACTAACTTCCCTTACAATTGCCATTCCCTCTGATGTGAGAGAACGGTTTGAGCTTCGGCACTATGATAAGCAGTACGATCGTTTTGAGGAGCTCAAAATATTGCTGGAATCCTTCGAACCCTTGCTCCGGTGTTAAGGTCATTGGAGATATCTGGCGACCTTATTGACTTCCAGATGATTGAATGGACAGAGTGGCCGAGACTCTCCACACTTCGTCTCGTAAATCACGTCCCATACTCTTTCTTCCGCCCTATTGTGGCTGTGGTCTCTCGTATGCCGAACCTTCAAACGCTCGCATGCGACTTCAAAGCAGAAGAGATGCCCCGACCTTCTTTTCTCTTCTGTTCAGTACACTATCATACACATCTGCTCCTATCAACAGTCCGTCCCGACCTCATATCCCTCTCCCTGTCCAATCTCCAACCTGGAGACGAAAGTGTTCATCAACTTCCTCGTAGTCTTAGAGAGCTACGTGTGGTCGCACTTCGGGACACGCATGTCTTGACTGTAGGTGATTTAAAGACGGAACCTCGACATAATTATTCTGCCCTGTCCGATAGTGATGCATCCCATTGGATCAATGCTGCTTCTGAACTTCCATACCTGGCCAAACTGACTTTACACCTCAAATCCGTGCCCTCGCCCGAATTACTCAAGCTCATAGCTCAAGCATGTCCCGGACTTGAATATCTTGAGCTTGAGCAGGCATCCTTTGAACATAATCTCAAAGAGTCATCAGATTCTATGCTGGTATGCTTTGACTTCACATTTCCCTTTCAATGTATTTTCATCATTTCGACCCTAGGAACTCCTAGCAACTCCTCTTGCGAGCCTCCTCCAATTGAGAGAACTTCGTTTGTCCGTAGAATTAGGGCCGGCAATGGTATGGGTCGAAGGCATTGATTGGAGGCTACCGTCACTAGCCTTCAAAGCACGGGTGAAGACGGTGGGTATGCTCTTTGCTGCGAGGCTCCTGAATTTACAATTTCTTGGATTTTCGGCTCTAAATCTCGATCGCAGGACATATGGTCGCGATTCCATATGGCACATGTTAAGGATTATCAGGACCAAAGATGGACTGAACGTTCAAGCGACAGACCCCATTTAACTATCTTATGACCTTCCTGTCTCATACCTGATTATCAAAGAGCATTCGGAACGAGCGATTGGATTCTTTACCAGATCGCACTCTCGCACCGACTGATAATTGCAATGAGGCAATATTGCCATTGTTTAGAAACGTGCGGAGTTCCTGAGCGGATGTTGTTGAATATGTATATGTATACTGTACTGTATGGGCACGCAATCGATATGATCAATCACTGCTGGCGCCCGAATGTGTCTCCCATGGAAAAACTGATAAAGAAAGCTGTCATGCTATTTCCATGTCATTTTTCCTCAGAAAATCTTCGAGGTATTTCTTATTGACAGAGTTAGGAAATTGTATACCACTTTACAATCTGTTCTCCAAGGGAAAATGATATATCTTTACCATTCTCTTGCCATCTGAAACAGTATGTAAATTCTTCTCATATTTCATTACAAGTTTCTTTGAGCAAGAGGAATCAAATTTATACTTAAAGTAGGCATTGAAAGACTTGACCTTTTTCTTTCAACACCTTTTCCTTGGAATGTTTGTTCTTTTTACTCCATAAAAGGCAACGAAAACGTTTCATACATTTATAAAGGAAATACTTTAGGAAGAAATATGATTTGTATTTTCACCCGAAAAACACTGAAGAAAGAGTAATCGACTCGCTCAGTGAGTCACTGAGGGAGTACATGTGAGAGTCGCCAGGGACTCGATACCAACACGGGGAGGGATACGATTAACGTTTGTTATACAGTATTGCTAACTACATACACTTACACATTATTGCACTCTCTGAGACTGAACAAACACTGATCTTTAAATGTATGCATCAGTGAACAATTTAAACAATTTGGCATTGTGCATATTGATACACACACCTATTTGCTTGAACACCTCTAAACCCTTATAACTTAGGCTACTGCAATGATTCCAAATGCCAATCACCAACAAATCCCTGCACATGGTCACCTTTCCCTGTCCATGTGCCACAACATTACCTCTTCATCAGATGCCACTCCCAATCCTCATCTTGTAGCTCAGCTACTTCAAGCTGTTGCCACTCAGCTGCTGCATTGAGAACACTGACAGCTGATCCCAATGCCGCAACCCAGTCCTTCACTGTACCTATCCACGCTATCACAAACTCAGCCTTGTTCAACACTTTCCTGAAGAATGATCATGTTACTGTGGCCTCTCACAAGTGTGACTTGTGGGCCATGTTGGATGATCAAGCATGTCTTTCAGAGGCTTGCAGAGGAGAATAGAATCAAGGTTGACAGTTGGCTGAGTTTGCAAAGATTGACATTGATGTTGGATTGGGAAAGAGTTTGGCAAGTCAATGAAATGTCCATATGATGCCGCACATGGTTGTAAATGACTGGAGGTTGTTGAGTGGCAAGTGCGAGTGCAAGCCGCTGCTGCTTGCGGTGTACCCAGGGATCTGGAATGGCAACCCCATTGGCATCTGGTGCTTACATGGGAGCTGGGAGTACACTGCGGTGGTGGGCAGGAATGTGGCCTTTGCAAAGTGCTTGGAGCCTAAGCAGGGCTGGACGTGGACTGTGTGGGGTGCAGAGGAGGTCAAGGAGGGTTTTTGGAGGTGGGAGTAGGAGAATGTGGTGGTGCAGCGGGTTCGGCTAGGAGAGGTTGAGCATGTGTGATGGAAGGAGTTGCAGTGTCTGTATGAGTAGATGTGCATCGGGGCCCCAGCTGAGCTGTATGCGAGAAGGATTTGTACATGGACTTGTCAACGTTGAGATGATGTCAATGCCCATCAGGAATTCTTTTTCTACACAATGCATTTCTGCAAGGTATATGCCTGAAACTTCTGGTATTGCTAGTTGGACAGTCAAAATCAAAAGTTGCTCACTCATTGAAAAACTTGTTTGTCATTGTGCCATCCAGAACTCACTATCAGGCTGGGCAAGGGTGAAGTGGTTGCAATCTTTGAGGCAGGAATAGAGACGAGCTGCTCTGTGTCAGATACAAGCAAGGAGATTCAGTCAGATAATGGTCAGAGAACAAGAGCAGATCAATCCAATGATCGGAGGTAGCCGCTGCATCATGTCCAAATTGTGTCTGATCTCAGGTGAATTCTCATCTTACTGCTACCTTGCAAGGTTAGTGATTGAATGTTGAACCAGAGAAGCAACAACAGCGAACTCGGAGAAAGACAACACGTGGATCGGAAAGTGTGGCACAGACATGTTAGCAAGAGAGATGTTCCTATGAGCAGCTGCCTTACACATATATGTATGGCTAAAGGCTGAGAAGGGCACTTGGACTTGGGAGGAAAGTGATTCAGAACATTATGTCTTTGTGTTAGCTGTATTTCTCGGATCAGGTGACTACTGTCTAATGACATTAATGTATATGCTATCCCACTAGAAATATCTGCAAAGCCTAAAAGAGAACTTCCTGATTGGACTTGTGAGTGAGTTGACATCCAGAAAAATAACACACTCATCCAGAATAAGGATATTACAACGGTTGCATCCTTCCTCTCCCAGGATAACCAATGTTGAGCGACATGGGTCTTGACATCATCAAGATGGCAAACCTCTACCTGTGACTCGAACTCAGTTCCCCAGAGTTTTGCACAAAGATGAGGGAACTTTGAGTAGGAATCATCTTGGATGTCAATTGATTTGAGTGACTGCCCTACCAACCATCTCCCTTGTAGGTTTCTGTTGACAGAATCCTCAAACTCCACAATGGTGTCAATGCAGAATGGAAAATTAGAGTTGACACGGAAGATGGTGCTATTTCCCCTATGACACCTTAACGAAGTGAAGGATTGGTTGTTGATCATCACTTGGTTTGAGAATAGTGCATGAGATGGGATAGTGATATCGGAGCCTAGTGCTTTTATGAAAGCCATTTGCAAAGAGTCAGAAAGAGTTTCATATTTGCGGTTAGGGCAGAAATGTGAATTCTCATCTGAGTCATTATTGTCAAAAGTCAAATCAATGGCAGTATCCTGAACATCCAAAGGGCTATGGATGTCAGAGGGCACAAGTGACTTAAACATATTATAGCATGTCAGAATTGGCTGGGGACAAGTTGCCTTGGTAAAGAATGCACAAAGATTTGTCAAAGAATGCCATAACTGGGAGATTGTTTCTTCATACTCGCCTAAGAATGTCATAAACATTAGCTATAGCAGGAAACAAATGAGCATGTTGTAATCCTACTCACCCTCCTTATAGTTGGTCAAGAAGTGTTGCAGGATGCCGATCACGTGCTTGTACGGATACGCCCACCAACCATGTACAGAGCCATACAAAAGGAGATATTCTGGGAGGTGAAGAGCAACATAGTGGTTTGGGTGACACTTATAATCCAGAAACAAGGTTTTCAGTTGTTTGCAGTATTTGAGCATGTGGATCATATATTGTTCTGCATGTTGAGCTGATGTGACCTGTGAAGAAGCAATGATAATTGCAGATAAGAGATGCATAGTCAGTTGAAGGAGTTCGCATCGACACTGCAACCTAGCACCCTCAGAGGTTGGATTACTCCATAGTCATATCAAAGTCACTGGAAGGTATAATGAGCTGATAATCCGCCACTGGTCAGATTTAAGTTTGCCACATGATGGCATTCCAAGTGCTCTTGGAGGTGACTGAATCCATGAAGGCTTAACCAGATTCTCTATATCTTCCCATAATGCCTCCATTTCATTGGTTGTGAAAACAATCCCATGTTGAAGAGCATGGTGAGGATGGTTGTCTTCACTCCCTTCAAGAGTTTGACTTTGTTTCATGCGCTAGATACAGCTGAAGTTAGTATTTGTGTGCAAGGTTGAAAAAAACATTGCTTACCCAGTCAAGTAGCCATTCGGCAACATGCACCTTTAGTGAGTGGTTTGATTGGAAATGGTAAAGATGTATCCTTGCCTTTAGCATTGACTGTTGGCAAGATGCAATGAATACCCTTTGCGACATAGATTAATGAGCCTAGGTGGACATTACTCCACTGCTTGACTGTCTGCTTCATGACAACATGATTGTTCTGGTCAAATTCCAATGGTGCTTCCAACCATGCAATGATTTTGCAAATGCTTAACTGCTTCTGAGGAGTTGTCAGAAGGGGATTTTAAGGAGATTCAGGAATTTCAACACAGAGTGCTTCCTCACAAGGACTGTAATGTTGTCTGGAGGTGTCATAACCAAGGACTCCTTGAAAGTGTTCCTTCATCAATCCAAGAAATAGATTGTGCATTGGGTCAATAACAAGGAAACTGTCAGGTTCTGCTGATTCAGGGGCTTTCCGGGAAAGCAATGCCTTTATGAGGCAGACTTGATCTACAAATACCCGGGTGTCTGGAACTCTGGGGTTAAGGCTCTGGAGTTCAAGATGCAGACAGAGAGGGTGGTCCCAGGAAAATGGAACTTGATCCGGGGGTTTCAGGTGTTTTGTAGAGGTTGAGAGTTGGTGGAGGTTGAGTCAGAACCAGAGGTTCTAAGACGAGACCCGGTTAGTAAATTAAGAGTCACAAAGTGCATACCAAACTTAGAGCACATGATTATTCCAGCGTGCCAGTCAAAGCATGCTAGTCAATGCATACCAGTCAAACAAAGGGCACGCAACAATTCAGGTAATATTAAGACTAATGAATATAGCTGTAAACTACACTATAAGTACTGCAGGGTTGGGTTTCAGGGTTCCGGGGTGTCTGGGATGGTTTCTGGAAGGCATTGAGTAGCGGGCCAGGACTGTATACTGGGATCATGCATGTGGGGTGCATGATCAATTGGCATGGGGAGATCATGATGCATGATGGCCAGAAGTAGGTAGCGTGATCTGGTGGTTGATGGCGGTTGACCCTGGGGTCTGTGAAGCAGGGTTCCTGGGGGGTTGGCTGATGGCAGTTGTGATGCGAGTTAATGGTGGCATCAGTAGTTGTGGAGGTGGGGCGCATTGTGGAGAGGGTCCTGGGTGGGGTTCCGGGGTTGTTCCAGGGGACTCTGGAAGGGGTTGTGACATCACCCCCCCCTCAGCGCCGAGACCCTCCAAGGTGCACGTAACCAGTGGTTCGGTCTGGGGTCCAATTGTGGGATCTGGCACCTGACCTGCTACATATCGAAAAAAAATTTTACTATTAGCTTAATCATGTCACACACACCAACGCATTCCCCGATGCCCCTGGCGACTAACAAAGTGGCCCTCCTGGTCATGTGGGAGGCCCGGGATGCACAATACCGAGCACGTGTGGCCATGCTCATTCAACGTGAGTGTCACTGCATTGACTGTTTACTCTGACTGACCTTCCTTTTCCAGAACTACACCATAATTTTGCCCTGGAGGCGGGTTCCAGCCAGCCCCCAGTGTCCTCCTGGAGCCTGCCCTTGATGCAGGCCCCGGTGTCCCCCCAGAGCCCCAACTAAGTCGCCCTGTGCCCACCTTTGCGCGGAAAACTGTCCCTTGTCTGCAACCCCCTCCCCATCCTAGGCTGTCCGCTCCTTGTTTCCATTATTCCGGGATGGCGATAGGGGCCATTTCCAAGGTCCCAGAGAGCCGTCGTGTTGCATGGGCGGCTGTCACCCAAGAGCAGTTTAGGGAGGCCCTGGAAAGGCTCCAGGATCTGCCCGCTTATACCTGGTGTGTAAGCAATGGACCAGTGAGTGGTCTCATGCTCTGGGTCTCTTTGCTGATTTTGGCACAGTGCAAGCACTGTGCCCAGTGACAGGTCCCTTGTCTGTTTGAGGTCCCAGGCCCCTCGTCTCGCCGGGACATAGCCATGTATGAGGCGTGCCACCTTAACCATGAG